>QTSX02000210.1:0-145274 GCA_014839935.2 Entomophthora muscae | reverse complement strand
TGTGTATTGTAAGATGCGTTAGCAGGCAAGTCTGGAAACTCAGTTGCAACACTAGGGGTGAGGTCCTCCCTAAGCATACCCTGCTTAATTTTGACTTCAAGGTTACTGTTGACCTTATTTGTATTGTGTCCCCTATCTTCCCTTTGACTTTAAAGGAGGACACATGCTTAGAGGGGTAGACTCAGGACATGCTTGCAAAATAATACATCTTTAAGAAGGCTTTGTCTTTTTTTCTCCTTTTTTGTTTGTCCAAAAATCAGATGGGTCACTAAGACCTTGTGTGGACTATGGAAACTTGAACAATATTACCATCCCAGACCCCTATCTTTTGCCTTTTGAAGCACAAATTTCTTGTTGTGTTGAGAAGGCAAAAGTGTTATCAAAACTTGATCTTTTGAATGCTTTCAACCAGATTAGCATTTCAGAGGGGTTGGAGTGGTTGAAGGCATTCAGAACTAAGAAAGGTATCTTTTAGTTCCATGTTATGCCCTTTGGGTTAAAAAATGCCCCTGCTTGTTTCCAGCAGTTGATTGATTCAGTCTTGGGAAACTCCTGGGTGTGTGTGCTATTGCTTATATGAACAATATCTTGGTGTTTTCTCCAGATGAGGAGTCTCATAAGTCTCATCTCTCAGCAGCTGTGGAATGTATTTTACAAGCCAACTTGATCATCAAGCAAAGTAAGTATTAATTCTTTAAACGTAAAGTTACTTTTCTGGGTAATATTATCTTTGAAGATGGTCATACTATTGCCCCCAACAAGGAAGCAGAAGTTTGCAAGTATGCTAATCTGGTGACAGTATCTCAACTTTGTAGTTCCCTTAGTACCTGTACTTTATTGAAAAAGTTCACGCCTCATTTATCAGAGGTGCCGGCTCCTTTGTATTTGGCTAGTAGGAAAATAACTCTGGCTTGGACACCTGAGTGTGCGGAAGCATTCTTAGCAGTTAAGACTCTTTTGTTGTCTTCTCCAGTTTTTCAAAATGTGGACCCAGAGCTTTTTTTTGTGGTCTCCACAAATGCCTCCAAATATGCTGTGGCCAGTGTGTTACTACAAACTGCCAACAAGGGTGTTGAAAGACTGGTGGGGTAATTCTCTCAGAAAATGGAGGCTTGTGAACAAAATTATATAATCTATAACAAGGAATTGTTGGAAGTTGTGGAGTTTTTAAAACATTGGCATTACTATCTCATGTCAGTGCATCACCCCTTCATTGTAAGAACCAATCATAAGGATCTCCTGAACTACCGCTAGCCCAGGGTTTTGTTGGGTTGTCAATCCAGATGGCATAGTGAATTGACAAGATACAAGATTTTTTGAGTTTATCAAAGGTATTGACAACCACTTGGCTGATGCATTGAGAAAGAATCCTTCTCATTTTCCTTATTCTGGTATGTACACCCAGTTTAAAACGCATACATTGATCCCAGATGAGGCTGTGGTCCCCTTTGTGTTGACTCAGCCTGCGACGCTTGCCACCATGTCCTTGACTGATGTTGCAGACTTGGACTTGTACTATAAAGTTAAGTTTTGCAGCCCCTTTCCAAGGGTTATGGTAGACTATTGGAACTAGCACTGTACACCTGGTAGGTCAGCTGCAGAGATACCACAAGATAGGCCCAATTATTTATCATCACAACTGTCTATGATTACTGGAGGGAAATATTTGAGACAAGATCATGGAAGCATATCACACTTTTGTTGCAATCAAGTTTCCAGACTTGCCTGCCAACATATCTTACAATACACAGGGGGCGCTCAATGAGTCACCCCTTGACGTATATAACAACATGAACCAATCTGGTGGCAATATTGAATTGTGGGCACTTTCTCCTAATTAGGAGCACTACCAATTTGACCTGCTGATCCCCGCACAAGTTATTCCTTGGCTCCAAACCTTACATGGAACATGCCACCATGCCACCCCCTTGTGGCTGTGTGGCTTTCCCCATATAGTATATTAATCACAATATTCTACAATAAACAATACCTTATTCTTATTATTCCTGTCCTTTCTATTAGCCTGTTGTCTTCCCCAATTCAAATACTGAATCCTAATTGGTTCAGTTGCAACACTCACCCTACAGCAGGCCACCCAAGAAAAAATAAAACAGTTGAGTTAATCCACTGGCAGTTTTCTTGGAAGGCTTTGACAGTGCAGGTCACCGCCTATATTTGAGATTGTTTGGTGTGCATTTGGTCCAAGGAAAACAAGAATAAGACTACTGGATTGCTGGTCTGTGACAGATCCAGGTCTAACCAGTCAAACTTACCGTTATCTTGCCCTTGACTCTTGTTACCAGTACCTTCTTGTGATAAAGCTTTGAGGAGCTTTGCCTCCAGGGAGGAAATTTTGTGAGACAATGCTTTATTGTCATCTCTCCAATGTGCCATAATTTTGACACTCTTTTCCTCTCTGTTTCTTAACGCCTCAAATTCACAATTGGCTCTTTCCTTTACTTGTTGCAAAACTTCATTGAACCCTAACAGCAAGTTCCAGGAGTCCCATGCATAAACTTGATTTCCTTGTGCCAGGGTTCCCTCTCTGGCAAAATAGTTGGAGTATAATTCTTCAAAAGCCGCTTTCACTTCTACCAAAGATTCCTCAGGTGAAATCTTAGATACCTCCAGACTTGCCCAAGACTCCCCAAGTGATATGGTAGGAACTTCCTTTCTTTCAGCAGCAGCCTTGACACAAAGCACCCCAAATTTTGCTCTTCCAATTTGGGAATAAAGAAGACATGATAATTAAAAAGAAGTTGAGGGGAAAGAGTCAAAATAGACAGTATATCTTTATTTAAAATTAGCTTTTTTGCTTATATATCATTCAGGGCATATTTGGCTGAAAACCCCTCAGGTTCCTGAATCAACCTATGATTCATATCACGTGGTCTATGAAATTTGAGTCATCCAAACCTAGATCTTTACCTAAAATATCACCAATATTTCTCAACCTATGAGAACCAACCTACAATGGGAAGAAGTCACCTGACTCACTTCATCCCAATGTACAAACTCAGCATGGAGCTTCCTCAGCTCCCAGCGCCAAAACCCTGTAGATTACACATCCCAAAACTCAGCTATCAATGTTCCAACTGGGAACCAGCTGATCAAACCTGAATTCCTAGGCATCCTTGACTTTATTTAGTTATCTTTGCATTCAATGGTTTTTTTGCCTTAAACCCCATTAAAATGCTTTGAAACTTGAGCCAGGCACCACTGCGGCGCCCAGCAATTTTCCCAGGCAGCACCTCAGCGCTTCTCAAATCAATTAGGCGGCGCGGCAGCGCTTCTAACCCAATTAATTTTCCAAAACAGCGCTTTTAAACCAAAATTTGGGGGTTTGATTTTGGCTAACCTTAACCAAACTTCTTGACACAGTCAAGGCAATTAAACAATATAATTAAATCCTCATTAATTATATTTCCAGCATATATTAATTAATCTTCCCGGTTAATTAAATTATTATTGAGACACCTAGTCTTCAAGATTGATTTGGCCAATCTTGCCTTCTGTTATTTTATTGAATATAGATACTAAGTTCTTGGGAATTTTTATATGAAGAATTTCAGCCAAACCTATCTACATAAAACAAATAGCAAAAACAGAGCAACTTTATATCTTGGAGTGTTTATTTGGCTAAACACTTAACAGTGACTGTTGTACAGTCACAAGGCCCCTTCCTTCTCTTCAGGGGAATCAACTTCATCTTCTTGGACCTTTATCAGCTCTAATTCCCCATGGAACAGCTTAAAGAATTGAGGATGAACACAGGACTATTCTTCTCCTAAGGCATCTCCAACTCCTTGAACTAGGTAGTTTAGCCCTGGACTAACCAAGATAATCTTCATAGGACCTACCCATTGCTGAAGACTTCTTCTTGGGGGTTTTTCTTGGTGTCTTTGATCAAACCATACCAGATCACCAACCTGGAAATGATCACAGGGAAGTACTCCAGACTTTGAGTTCCACTTGGTGGCACGTCTTTCTTGAACTTACTCTCCTTTGCTCCTAGCCTTGGCAAATAACTTCTGCATCTTGACTGCATGTTCTTCTACGGCAGCTTCATAGAAACTTTTTTCCACAAAATCTCATTGATCAACCTCAGTGCTTGTTGTAGTTTCCCGTCCATACAACATCCAAAATAGAGAAAACCCAATAGCATCATGGGGCATTGTATGGTATGCCATGACACTCATTGCCAGGTAATTTTTTCAATGGGGTGTGGCTCTGTCAGCCAACTTCTCTATAATGTGCTTCAGTGTTTCAATGGTTCTTTTGGCTAAACCATTTGTTACGGGATGATATGGAGCTGAGGTTAACTTAGAAATGCCCCATTTCAAGCATTCTTTAGTTAACACTGGTCCTATGTAAGGCAGTCTTTTATTGGTGAGAACTTCTTCAGGACATTCATGCCAAGATATTATTTCTTCTCAGAGAAATTTAGCAATTACAACGCTTGTTTCCTTGGTCAGTGCTCAAACTTTCTACCAATTTTGTAAAAGAATCAACAGCCACCATAAAGTATTCTTTCCAACTACTTGGTAACGTAATATGGCCTATATCCATTGAGACCAACTCAAAAGGATAATGTGATATCACTGATTTGAGCTGCACCTTGGATTTTACCGCTGAGAATTTAGAGCAAAACCACATTTTTGCAAAATCTAAAGGACTGTAGCTCTCATCTCTGACCACCAGTACCAAGCTTTCACCGCTTGCCATAGCTTCTAATATTGGAGGTGACCTCCCCATTGCATATGGAGATCTCTGACCACTTGTAGATGCTTGTATTTTTCTACATAAATTCTATTCCTTGATAAAGCTTCCCTGGCTTCTTGCGTCTTAATTTCTCCACAGGCCAACAGCGCTCTGGACAAAAATTCAGGAGTCTGATTTTCCAACCCTAGATGGTAAATGATATCATAATCATATCCAGAGAGCTTCTGTGCATACAATTGCATTCAGCCTTGTAAGTATTCCTTAGTCTGAATTGCTCTTAACTCTGTATGGTCAGTGATAATAATGAACAGTATTCCTAGAATATATATTCTAAAATGTTCCACTGCCCAACTATTGCCAACCCTTCATGTTCAGTAGCAGAGTATTTCCTTTGAGTTTTCCCCAATGTCTTAGAACCATACACAATGTGATATTGAGATAAATTTGACTCTTCTTCTTGGATAAGAATGGCACCAAGACCTGTTGATCTTGTGTAAAGTCACTTCCCCCTTTAGCCCTGGATAGGACTATCTTCCCTTGGCGCTCAAGAATTCTGCTCAAAATCAAGCTAAACCCCTTAATTCTCTTGAGGATTTAGCTCATACAATTAATGAGAGATTTGTACTTATGTACCCTTCTCAGGCAGTAACCACCAAAGATCAGATTTATTTCCCCACCTGGGAAGAATCCCTAATTAATCTACATTATTTGTTTGCATGGTTTTGCCCCAATTTAAAAAATCAAGGGTAATCAATCAGGTTGCGCTACAGTTAAATATGTAAACTCCAATCCAATTGGTTTAAATGATGCCCTGGACTACTCCATAGGCAATGGCCAATCAGGAGTGAGTTTGGAAATTAATAAGAAACTCTCCAACCCTTTAGATTCCTCTCTAAAAATTTCTCTGTGAACCAGTCAGATTCCATCCCTGAGTCAGGTGACTCTTTGAATTCAGATTCTACCTTTTAATCAAGACAGGGGACTTCCAGTCCCCCAATTGCTCATTCTTATCATTAAAAGTTTAATCTTTTCAAAACTTTGCTTATTTTGAAGACAAGTAGCTATTTTGTTGGCCCCTGGTTGCTTATTTTGTTGTCAGTAAAAGTGTTAGTCTTATCTTACCTTATACACTGCCATTTGGTTTACGGCATCTTTCTTGAAGCGCCTAGACTTAAAGTTAGTATATATGTTGTTCCTTGCCACCTTGGATTTTGAAAAGTTTACACAAAATCAACAATTAGTATAGAAAAGACTATAATTACCTATTTTAAGTTTGGTTTCATCTTCTGTTTGCTTTGTTGTTGCCTTGGATTGTCTTTGTGCCTTTGGACTCTTTTTCTATCTATTCAAAAGGTATATCTTGGTCTTATGTTCCCTCTATTGTTTCAAACATTCCAAATTCTTTCTTTTGTACCTGTTTGTGTAATAAATTTGGCTTGTTTTCTCAAAAAGAGCATTTTAAAAAATGTCAAAACATCAGGTTTGACCCGCCAGCAAGGTTCTGAGTAAGCAGTTTTGTGACCCGCAATCCAATTATCCAGTCACTTGAAGCCAGACTAGGAAGTCAACTCAAATTTCCAAATCCAACAACATGAACAAATGATGATCCCTTACAGTAGATACCTTGTTTTGGCACTTGACTCATTACCAGGATCAAGCCACCCCCTTCACCCTCCCACCATTTGATCAACACAATCATGTTCTTGTTATCCATGACTCACACTAACTATATAATCATTATCTCTCAATAAAGAATATTTTTTAGTTTCTAAATATTTTTTCTCCTTGTAACTCTGCTAAAACAGCACAGTTACAACAAAAATATATTCAATTAAAAAAGGCCATCCCACAAAAGTGATTCAAATTTGGAACAAGGATTTGAAAATCCTTTATTTTTACATTTAGGTTCTGAAGTTACAGTACAGAAGTTGATTGCTTTGAGAGCTTGAGTGCAAGCCATGTAAGCTTTATGTTCAGCCAGCTATCTGCTAGTTATCAATTGCTGTCCTTCCATAAATAATCTGTCTGAAAATTTGGCCAGAGTCTCTTTGGGTTTGAAGGCAATGTGCATAAAAGTGTCCTTCTTCACAACAAAACTAAGGTTGCCACCAAACTCATCAATCAAAAGCTGCTTCATCTCTTCCCAAGTCTCAATAATGGGCAGCTCTGGTACCACCATCTCTTGGAAGGTTGGATGCAGGCTTGCTGGAATGTGCTCTTTCTTAACCTCATCAGAGGCTCCTTGCATGGCTGTTTTGTAGATGGTCAGGAATGCTGCAATGGTGGATGTTTTAGGGTTGAAGACTTGTTTGAAGGTAGTCTTGAAGTGGGCCTCAGGAGTGGGACCAACATTATTGCTATTGAGGACATTTATATGTGAGAAGAACTCAGATTCCAATTATGAGGGGGACTGTTGCGCCCAAAAAGACAGACACTCTCTTCAAGAGTGATCAAAGTCTCAGAGGCGTGGGCACCTGTCTGGTTGGCCATATCAGTCTTTTGTTCAGTAACATCTAAGCGTTGAACATGCGTGGTTAACACAGTAGAAAGATCAGCCAGCTAGGAGGTCAGAGATGGTCCCACTGAGAGGCAAGAGACAAACCTACTGTTTACCAAGTTAATTAACTCACTCATTTCTTGAACATCCTTGTCAATACTAGAGTGATCCTACTTCAAGTGTTCCACCTCATTGGCTAGAGCAATCAACTCTCTAGTGCATTGGATTTGGGGGTTCCCTGGAAGTCCAGGACAGCAGCCATCTCTGCTGATGGCCTCAACTGGGCTAGTGGCAGTTGCCACAATCTCACCTAGAGCAGCAATTCTCTGCTGTAGCTCAGTAGCCTGAGTTGTCAAGGTAAGCACCTGGGGGTCTGGCTGTGGCAGGCCTGTTGGGTGTCCCTGACTGCAAGTGAACGCATGTAGCTCTCAAATGGCTTCCCATAGTTTCTGTTCTCTATTAATCAGATCATCAGATGGGGGAGAAGGAGGATCATCTTTATTGGGCATGTACAACTCATTCACTTGAGTTTGAAGCTTGACAATGGCGGCAGCTGTAGTAGCTTTTTCTCAATCAAACTCTTCATTGAGCTTGCAGAGGCATCTAGCAGCAAGGTCTGATACTTGTTGCAATTGGTCAAAGGAGTAAGTACTGAACTCATTGAGCTGTTGTAAAAGTTGTTCAAAATTGGAGAGGCAGGCATTCAGGGTGGAATCTATTTGGGGTTTCCATTGCTGTTCTAACTGGTGAAACTCATGCAGACACTCCCTGACGTACTCAGGGATGGATTGGCACATTCTTTCAATGGAGGTGACCAAGAAAGATTGGGAGGTGACAAAGTTGCACTGATTATTGGATACTAAGTAAAACAGGGAATGGATCCACTGCTGGTAGGCCGCAAACTGATCCCAGTGATGAGTGAAGGCTGCCTGTAGAGACAAAATCTCCCAAATGTGGAGCCCTAACACCATTTGATGGTGGGCTAAGGCAGGTTGTACAAAGGATGACAATAAATTTTCAGCAAAAAAACAGCCACTTCAAGGAGATGCTGTGGAAATTTCAGGGCCACAATCAACTTGTAGTATTTTGCTTAATTGAACTGTAATTGGAGGTGGGGGATAGCCCCTTCACAAGCTACCCAAGGGCTACCGCCATGACTTGCTCTAAGTCAGGGGTACCCAAGGGTTAAGCTATTAGACAGAGACCATTTCCAAGGTTCAATACAGTGGGGACAATAGGTGGGTCTGAGATATCCCCCTTAATAGGAGGACAGGTGATTTCAGGTAAAGACAGCTCTTGTATAGGAGGAGGCAAAGGACCTAAAAATTTGGTTGCAAAAGGGATAACCAAGGGTCTTACAGCCTCTGTAGTGAGCATCATTTTTATTGTGTTCAGGGGCGCAGCACAGACACACATTGGGGAATCCTAACCTTAGGATTGGATTTTTACTAAGTCTTGGTTAGATGACAGGGAAGGCTATACAATTACCTTGTGGCCCTGGATGAATCATCTCTACTATTTGTGGCTAAAAAGAGGCACTGAAGTACTTGGAAACACAAAGACAAAAATGTGAATGCAACTTAATTTTTTGGGGGAAAGTGAAATAGGATATATACTGTGTAGCTTTAACAAAAAAAACAGTACATGTATGGTAGGATCACGCACCACCAGCATTAGTGGGGCAAGTGAGTTTCAGGGAATAAGAAAACCAAACAATTGAATTTCCCAGTTTGGAAACAGATTCAGTTCAAGGGGCAAAAGCAAGCAATTTGTCCTCAAAATAACCCATTAAAGGCGAAATAAAACATTGTGAATGGTGGCATTTACAACACATATCCTGGTTACACCTCTG
This sequence comes from Entomophthora muscae, assembly GCA_014839935.2. Taxonomy (NCBI): domain Eukaryota; kingdom Fungi; phylum Entomophthoromycota; class Entomophthoromycetes; order Entomophthorales; family Entomophthoraceae; genus Entomophthora; species Entomophthora muscae. The sequence continues at coordinate 136,203 of QTSX02000210.1, read as the reverse complement.
TGTATGTTGTGGTTGCAGGGGTTTTGACAAGGAGAGATTAAAATTATGGGTCAGGAGGGGTTGCAGAGCCTCTCATGGCTACAGCCCACAGGCTTCTCCTGAGCCCCCAATCTGTGCTAACTGAAGCTCCCCCTCATAAGGGCGCTTGTTGCTGTTATCTTGCTGGTGGGGCTGAAAGTGTCCTACTTGATTTTGGGTGCTGTCAGGTGCAGTGCAAGGTTGAGGGGCATATCATTTGATTTGCAGTAGCCCATTGTGGCTTGGTTGTTTGATTATACAAAAGTCTTAAACAATTGGTTATGGAAGTGCAACACTCCATATGCACTCACGACAGATATGGGAGATCAACCCATTGATAATGAGGGTAAGAAGCAAGGTTTTTGTTGTCTGTGATGGCTTCTGGACTAGCAGAAAGAGCTTGTTAAAAGCTCAAGTTACTTGGGGACATTTTCTTTTTATTTGATGTCAAGCAAGGGGGTCCCTACTACAATGGTAAGTTGTTTTCAACATAGCAGGACTTGGCAGTGTCTCTGAACGTTGCTCAGATAACCTCAAGTTCTTGACTAGCCCAAGTGTTAACCATGCAGCAGAAGACCCAATGAGGCGCCATGATGCTGTGGCCACCAGATGGGCTAAGGTACTTCATAAATACAGAGGCAGGTTTCTATGGAGTGTAGTCAACTTAAAATGTCAGCAGCTTCCACATCACCTGTGAAGGGTTCCAACTGTAAGTTTAGCATTTTATGTGACAAGTCTGACTGGGGTGGAGTGGTACTAACTTTGTGATGTCCCAGGTAGAGCCAGTTGTAAATGCTAGTGAGTACAAGTTGGTCTTATTAAACAACACAACATTCTGGGATGTACTAATAAATAATGGGAAGGAAGGTATTTTAATGAGTTATAGCCATACAGCCAATACTTTACTTTTATTGTGGTGATTTTCTTGAAAGCAGGTTATTTATTAAACTTACTAATTCTAATAATGTTTCAACTGAACCAATTGTATTTAAGTATTTAGATCAGGAGAAAAAATTCTAATAAAAAATGAGATATGGCTTTAAAAGTAAGCCAGTGGTTAATGTACCAGAAGAGGACGCCAATAATTCACCAGGGGGTGGCACAGTGGTGGAATCAGGATAGAGTGTGAGTTGCAGAATATCTTAGCTAAGGGATCACTGCCTAGAATCAACTATGTGCCTAATTGGGAGATATTGCCTGTATCTCAATATTGGCAACATAATATAATATGTTGTTAGATACGTCATGTGATGCCTCTATGAGTGCCCCCTGTATATTGTAAGATAATTTAGAAGGTAGGGATTCAATCTCAGTTTCAACAAAAGAAACACATTGTAGGTGACAAAAGGCTAGATCAATTTAAGGTACAAGTTGATTTATCAATGGTTCATACCAACTTACTTCAGAATGATAACAAGTACTGATATCAAGCCTAATGGCTTTTATAATCCTTTTTTTCAAGCATCAAACTATAGGTTTTGATCTCCTGGGTCTGGGTAAATTAGACATGATGTTTGGCTAAAAAATAGTGTTGTAATTCTGGGACTACTTCTTTGGATAGTTCATTGAAATAGTCCTTGGGTGCCTTCTATTAAGCTATGCAATTTTTCATGGCTGGATAGTTGGATAAAATTAACACTTGTTGGTTATTGCTAGTCTAAATATGTGGCCAACAGCAGCTTTATAAATGGGTTCTATTTTCTTAACTGGCTTATGGGCCATTCATAACAAGATATTCTATCATGCTGACATAGGTCATAAGGTTATATGGTATTCTTAAGGATTTTTTATTCTCAACAGGCTTGTTGAGGCTTGTGAACAGGGGTTCAAAACATCTTTTTCATATGCAGGCCACAAATCTGGTGGCTCATAGGGCAGCAGGCCAGTCTGGCTGGCTGATAGTCCATAATGAGTGATCTTATTTTCTAGGGCCTCAGAAGCCCTTTTGTGCCTCAGGGTTGTTTGAACTTGTTATTGAGCTTCCATTGTCAATTTAATATCAAAAAGTCTTCTTATTATGATTTGAGTAGTTTCTATCTACTTTAAAGCTTTCAATTCAAATAAAATTTCACTTTATGTATTGTTTGACTTGCAATTTGTGATATGTGTTTTACATACAAATAGCCCTATTTTTAAAACACAGGACAGATTTAAGCTAATCCAGCTCAAGTTCCTTGTCAGGACCATCATTTCTGATGGACCTTACACTCAATTTGATCCCCTTCAAAATACAGCTTTGACACCAGAGAAAATTGTAGTCTTTAATATTATTGGTGACCAATTATTAAGCATAAATCAGGATGAGAAAAATCAAATTATCAATGATTTACCTCCATAAATTGATAAGCAAGAGGGAGACAAAGGAATCAAACCCAGAGACCTTAAAACAGGGGTTTCTCATCCCTTATAAACTTAGGGCCCAAACTTGAAGTTAACATTAACTCCAAACACTTAAGCAGCACAGTTTCTATCCAATCAGAAGTCCTGGTTCACATAAACAATATTTGTTAATATTAAACCAGATGCTGGAAGCTCTGTAAACTCTATGATTAAATTAAAACAACTGTCAGAGTATGATTTCCAGTTTTAAGAACAGTTGTATTAAGTTAAAAAATCTTGTTGCAGTTTCATTTGAGATTATTTAAATCTTAAAGTTATGATATTGATAACAGCAACTCCCTTGACTTCCTCAAATAAACTGATAACTATTTAAATGTAACTCATGGTTTTAACTTCCAAATATTGGTTATCAAATAGTGTAGACCAATGTTTATCTCTGCTATATCTCTATATAAGCCATCAGTGCTTATTACTTCCAATTGCTCATTCAATAAAGACTTCAAACCATTTAAAGAGTTTTATTGCTTATAAGTTATAGATACAAAAACTATGAAACCACCCAGACCTCTTAGTTCTGGGCATAGGGTTCAAATGTTTACTGATCCTACTGTTAATGCACCTGGTACATTCCTCTGGTAACTTCAATACCAGAACAGGTTCTGATTTGACACCCAGCACTAACAATAAGGAAAATGGGCTCCTGCTGCTCCTGGGAAATGGTACACAGCTTTCCCCCTTTCCAAGTCACTACCTGTTAAGGAGAAGATTCAGCAGGCTTCTTGTACAACTTAAAAACTGGATGCTACCACCCATCAGCCACTGCCTTCCTCCTTTTGCATCTTGGGGCCTACATGTACCTGGGCTGGTTCCTTTCTCTGCTTGGTTGTTACTGTAAATTCAGAGCCTAAAGGTAAAAATACGGGATTTTTAAATTCTTTTGCATGAACTCATCAACTTAATGGAGTAATTTTCATCCCAGAACAACTTACTTTTTTATAAAAAAGGATGAAAAATATTCCAGTAAGTTGGCAAGTTCACACAAAAGAATTTGACAATCCTGCATTTCTACCTTTAGGTTCTGAATCTACAGTATTGACTGTTTATAGAGCTTTTTCATTTAGGAATGGTGTCTTTTTCTATTGGATCCCTTTTCACTGCTTTGAATCCCTCTGCATTAATCCACTGTGTGGGAAATCTCTTCCCTACATGATGAGTTCCTGAAAGTCCTTATAAATGTTATTTTAGGCCCTTTTTTGTCAATGATTATAATTGCTAGGCCATATATGGCTTACTCATTATAGTTTTAGTACTTTTATATAAGTTTTAAAATACATCCTATAAAATCTCATATGCATGTCAAATGTTATTGCCAGAGGCGTTAGAATTGTAATGTCTTATTTAATATCATCTTTAAGGTTGTGAAAAGTAAGATATAATGGTTTTAGTGGTGAAAATTGATGGGCCAAAATTTTCCATATAGTGCTTTAGCTGTACTAGAAAAGGCCTTTTACTTATGGTAAAGGTATCAGATGATTTATATAAACCTTTTCCAGGACCAGTCGAATACCATGTATTTGGTTTGTAGCCTGGATTTGCATTTCCAAAATTCTGCATGGGCTTAAACCTTTGCAAAGAGTTTGTATTGTTTGGAATTTAAATACATCCCCTTAAGCAAGTTTGATTTGAATTTTAAGATAAAATCAAAGTTATAATCAACTTTTAACATTCAAGCTGAATTTAAATTTATTGAGCCTAAAATCCCAAAAGAAATATTAAGTTTATTTTTATGAGGAGACATCTTTTTTTACTTGCTTTAGGTAAAAATTCAACTGTTGACAAAGTTGGATTATAGGGAATAGGAATTACTTTACAGGGTTCCAATCCCCGTTGTGGAATTTTTTATTTGCATATGATCCAAGCAGCTGTAGTCGAGTCTAAAGGTTATGTTTTCCCAAAACTTCACTTTGTGAGAGATATATAAAAAATAGCAAGTATTTACTTCTACACAGAGAGGCTCTGGGATATAAGCATAAATACTTTTCTTCATAAAATATTTATTATTCAGAAAAACTTATTTTTTGTTTTAAAATCAAATATATTGGCCCCAAACTTTTGATACCAAATCAATGGCTCTATCCATCTATGGCAGTACTAAGCTCCTTGAATTTCGCAAATGGTTAAAAGGATATCGGCTAGAGTTTTTTCAATTGGGTTTACAAACAGGATTTGACAAATTTTCTCGGGTTTATGAGAAAATCAAAAGTCATAAAATCAAATGTTTAATGGTGGATATTAATGTTGTATTGCTAAGAAAGGTTGATTTGAATTGACTGTGCAGATGAGCACTCAACTTATTCCCAGTAAACCTACTTCCAGGGACCGTATCGTAATTTTATCATTATTTCAAGGTTTCTTACATAAAATTAGAGTAATACTAAAGATGATGTCATAAACTCATGCGTGATTATGGAAATAAGGGCGGCGGGAATAAAGTAAAATGTATTTATTATATTTTGTATTTGAATGGAACTTTTTATCTGTGACATCTTCGGAAGCAGGAAAATAATATGTTGGCCTGATCAAGAGAGCCAATCCCAGCCAAAAGCATCATAGCAAATAATGGTTTAGAGATAACACATGTTTTTTCCGCAAACTAATTCCACCTTTTTATTTTTATTTATCTTCACATGTTAAATATGAGGATTTCTTACTTCAGGTTGAAAAGTGAAATAGATGGGTACATGATGCTAGTAGGTTTTTTCCTGAGATGAAGTTACTTCAATTGTCGTCCAGAATAATAAAGGGGGTTCTGACAGAAAATGTTTCTCTAAGAAGCCATTTAAAGTATAAAATTATGTAGTAATCAATAATGACCCTTAGTTTTGATGATCGAAAGCAAAATGTCCCTATAAGTGTTTTGAGAATAACCTATATAGAATATGATATAATATGTTTTGTTTCTGAGTTATAAATTCATGCATCCAGGTCTCAGGTTGCCTATGGCACTCCAAGATTATCAAACGGGATCTCATGCCAAAGAAATTGGAGCTTTCTCTCCTATTTCATTTCAACCCCCCGTTGCTCTGGGAAGCGGTGTAGTTTGGACTGGCCAGAATCAAAGTGACTTTGAAACCTACCACATTGAACTACAAAGAAGCATCAAAAACTACTTAAAGTCAAAGGAAAATGAAAAGGACCCACGCCAGCCGCAAGTCACAATCTACGACATCAAACCAATGTGGCTTGAAGCAGAAGAAGCCTCTGAGTTTTACTTCAACTCAATAGGCAGATACGTTCATTTATTTCCACTACAAAAAGACATCCACATGATTACTGTCCCCAAGTACCAATCAGTTAAAAAAGTTATATCTCTTACTGATGAAGTTTTTCCAAACAACAAAGGAAAATCTTTTGCTCAACTCCCCGCCCACTTTACGCTATCCCTTAAAGAAGATAAACCTCAGTATGCTTGGGTTCGCTTACTAGCATGGAATGTCAAAGGCTACATCTCCAACACATTCAAGAAACGCAGTCTATCCCAGCTAAGAAAGCCTAACTTCAATGCCACTATACTTTCTGTTCTCCCTTCAGGCCATCTTGACGCTGTTGCAGGATTAATTGGAATATGCACTCCTAATCACCTTGCATCTGTGAACCATATCATACAATTTATTCAGGAACATTACCACAATAAATGTCACAAGTAGGTAGCCTATTAATAAGGGCTGGGTTTACAAAAAAACATCTGTATTTTTTGTATTTTTCCAAAGCAGAATATATACAGTTGTTGGATTAAAATGCGAGACAAAAAATTAATATCTTAAACCAAACTCTTTTGTATATCTCCCTGACTGTATAAAAAGTCACTTTTCTTTATTTTAATAAAAACCTTTTTATTTAACAATATTTAACTTTTATGAGGGTATTACAGTGGTTTAATAAATTCTTTCCACCTGGCAGAGACTTAGAAACCAAAACATAGGTTCTAATATAAAAGTTGTAACACAATATGTGTTTTCTCTGATATGGTTTCTCATCAGAATTTAGAAAATATTAGTTAAGTTTTTCCATAAGAACAAATTTTTGCATGTTTTATGCTGATTTTGAGTAGTTGAATCCTGACTTTTGTTTGTTAAAAATGGATTGGAAAACGAATCAAATCCATAATTGATCTTAGATAAATTAATCTGAATAGCTGGTAGAAGCAATATCCTACTCTAAAAATAAGGCAAAAAATGGACACAAAAAAGTGGGTATAATCAATGAAATTAATCTATGTTTAGGGTTGAAATTATAGATAAGACCTCCAGCAAATTTCCACGCCATAAAAGGAACCCTCCTAACTTGGCTGGGCCCTCCTAAGGCCTAACACCAAGATACATCAAGCCTCATATGTGAATAAAACTGCCTCATACAGCAATTGAATGTGTCAAGGTGTGAGTTCTTGGAAAACATCTCTTTAATTGACACATACTCAATAACTCTTTTTAGAGGGTAAAAATCTCAAAAACACATTAGCTCAAAGTTGGATTTTGATAAATTACATATGAGGACTTCCATATATGGAGCACAGCTCAATTGCCAGAAATTGTGACAACATAGTGGAGCTGTCCAACTAACCCCTGATGCCATAAAAAATCCTATATAATATATTATTCTAAAATAAAGATAATATCTACTTTAATCTTATTCCCCTTTTGGTACCTCTTCTAATACAGTAAAGTTATGAAACCAAAAAATTCATATTTACTAAAAAAGTAAACTATCACTATTTTATATATCAAATCAATATATATAATTGAGTCTTTCTGGATGTAATGTTGCCTTGAGTGTTATCAAACTGTAAGGGGGCTAGCTGAATTGATTTTTCTATAATAATTAAATTTAAAGTAGATTCCCAAGCCAAAAGCTTTATTTGGCTCATCCTTACATACAGCCCCTTACATCATCCTTGAAAGTAAAAAGGTTGAGTCCAGTGGAGTGTGGTCTAAATTATGTAAATTGAGAATATATGCTACTCAAACTGAGTATATATAATTTACTGATTTTTAAACAGTGATTAAACTATTGTAACCATTTTAAAGTGGCTTATATGTGTAGCTTATCCAACTTCAGAATATGTGGATTAAAATTAGAAAGGGAGCATGCAGGAAATCCTGATCTATCAGGATTAGCTGATCCATCACCTTGTCACAATAGCTATGGCCCAAAATAAATGGAGCCCCACAATATGTGAAACATCTATTCTGGATGTAAGATCAATGGGCCATAAGGTTGATCAAAATATAGGATGTGTTGCAACTGAACCAATTAGAGTTCAGTACTTGATTGGATAAGACAACAGTCCAATAGAAAGGGCAGACATGAATAAAATAAGGTATTGTTTATTATGGAATATTGTGATTAATATACTATATGGGGAAAGCCACAAGGCCAAAAGGGGTGACATAGTGGCATGTTCAATGTAAGGTTCAAATCCAAGGAATAACCTGTGTGGGGATCAGCAGGTCAAATTGGTAGCACCCCCAATTAGGAAAAAGTGTCTATGTTTGATATTACCATCAGATTAATCCATGCCATTAGATATGTCTAGGGGCGGCTCATTGAGAGCCTGCTGTGTATTGTAAGATACATTAGCAGGCAAGGAGGGAAACTTGGTTACAACACCTGTACTTGACCCCTGACTCCTATGGCTTTGACTTGTTTGAGAGTCACTTAGCGTCTAGCTCTGCCCTTGCTCCCTTTCTCACTCCTGCACAAGCTGCCCACCAACCAACCAATCAGGGTGGTAACCTTGATTCAGAACAACTTTCTGCCACCACCCAACCTTCCCCCTACAGCCAATCAGGCTTTAGCTTCCCTGTCCCAGCACCCCAACCACAGAATAATTACTGCTTAGATTCTTCAAGAAATTATGGCGCTGAACTTGCAGGGTCTGTCCTGGGAACAGATTGCTGCCCAGTTGCAATTTACCCAAGCTACTGTCATGCAAGAATTCAACAACCTGATGGACAGGGGGGATCTGATTGGGATAGCCAAGAAGCCCAAGCAGGCCCCCAATTCACAAATATCTGAGGCATACCCAATCATGCTTGACCTCCTCCAGCAGGATCCCAAGCTTCCCTTGACCCAGGTCCAGAAGCAACTTGCACACCATGGCATTTGGGTGTCTGCGTGCATGGTGCAGCTCTGGATGTATGGAAAGGTGGCTTTCATACAAGTTCTTATCAATTTTGCCGGCAACCAATGGGATGGCGCTGAGGATTCCCTATATGACACCACCATCAAATTAACCCTGGTCTGATGGCTGACTAGTCTAACTGATGATGTCATGTTCATCTCCTACTATAAGCCATCAATAGCTTTTGATGATTTTGGCAAGCAAGGAAGAGCCGCCACTCAAAAAGGAAGGAAGAAGGTCAAAAAGGGGATGTTCATTGGTGCATTTCTGGCTGTTTCAGCCAAGGGTTTTGTCTACTATTAGACAAACCCAGATTTCATTGATGGCTACTCATATAGCCACATCCTCAGTGGATTACTTGACTCCTGGGATGGCTCAAATTCCAAGCACCAGGTTTTCTTGAGCCACCAGATGGAGGGTAGCTCCGCCACCCTTAAGGCCATCCAGGGACGCGGGCACCAGGCCTCAGTCTACCCTGCCAGCCATGCAGACGTCCATCTGGCTGATGTTGTCTTCTTCAACATGGGATCCACATTTTGGGAGCGCCACCCTCAGGCTTTCAACAACCTCTATCTTGGGGTCCTTGATCACAATTTTCTCTTTGGCTGCCAGATGGTGGCTGACTTGTTTGTGCAAATGGTTTTCCATGTGAACATGGGCAACCAATCACGTAAGGATAAGTGCCTTCCACCTCAGGCCACTGCCACCTACCAGCCCATCCAGCCAATGACTGATGAGGAATACAACAAGCGTTATATGGCAGCCATCACGTGAAATCCTCCTGCCTTCACCCCCGCCACCAACACCCCTCACCTGCAAGCCCAACCCACCCAATCCCAGACCCCCAGGCCAGCACCGCCTCTACGTCTTCCTTCCTGCATTATTCTGCCTCCTAGGCATCACTCTCCCCCGCCCCAATAAACCCCTGTCACCAAAAATTTTCTATTTCTATTATATTTTTTTGAATTTCAATTGTTCATGTTCTCTTTGTTTATAGTTGGTTTTATTCTTTATGTTCAGCTTATTTCTATAAAATCATATATTTACTATGTCATGTATCTAGATCCAGAACACAGTTATTTTTAGCACTTAAACACACCCCTTGTGAAAATATTAACAACGATTTGGTGATCAGCTAAATTTGAATTAGAAAATTATAGTGTAAACTGTTTTTAGATAAAGTTGTTACTGATCCAAATTCAAAACCTTAATGATAAACTTTAAGCCAATCAGGAGCCAAGTGATAAAGTGATTGTTGTGACATAAAGGGTCATTCAATAATTCTTTGATGCATGTGCGCTAATTATTATGATTAGCTGGATGTTTTGCCATTATATGCCATTGCCGCTGTGGTGAGTTGTTGATGGACTAGTGCCTAATCAGCTGCTGGGTTAGCACTAGTCCATCAACAACTTGCCACAGCAGCAATGGCGTATAATGGCAAAACATCCAGCCAATCATATTAATTAGCGCACATGCATCAAAGAATTATTGAATGACCCTTTATGTCACAACAATCACTTTATCATTCGGCTCCTGATTGGCTTAAAATTTATCATTAAGGGTTTGAATTTGGATCAGTAACAACTTTATCTAAAAACAGTTAACACTATAATTTTCTAATTCAAATTTAGCTGATCACCAAATTGTTGTTAATATTTTCACAAGGGGCTATGTCAAGCGCCAAAAATAATATGGTAATCAAGGAAACAATGCTAACACAAAGCAAACAACACATATTGAGATGAGCATAAAACATATACAAAATGGGTAAAAAGATGGGATAATGTAGTAGATGGGAAAACAAAAAGAAATAAACAAAGAGGCAACAGTATCAAAATAATACAGAATTTATTGGGGCAAAAGCTATAAAAACATATGAAAAGTTTAGTAAAAAAATAAAATGAGAGAACTTGAAAAACTACTCAAAGACCTCAACTTGGTGATTGCCAAAATCAAAGACATTGACTGCAAGGTCAAAGCCAAAGTTAAGTCTGCCCTCCTCACTGGGGACAAAATTGACAAGGTGTCTGCAAAGGCACTAATGACAAAAATGCCAGACACCCCTGAGAAGACCATCAAGTGTCTTATCAACATCCACAAGATGATGGTCAAGGGCCTCTAGTTTAAGGCATACAATCTTTCTGCGCTGTCTGTTTGGGTTGACAACCCAGAGATGTATGAACATCTCAAATCCGCCAAGCTTGCCAGAGCAGAGAATACTGAATTGCCAGCGCAATTGCTTGCACCAAGAATGGCCAAGCCAGCCAAGGCTGTGGGCAAGGAAGAAACACAGGAAAGTAACATAAAAAAATAAAATTAATAAAAATCTGCAAATACTTACCTGTTTTTTAGAGAACATAGACGGTGAACTCCACCAAGTCCTGGTCCCCTTTGTCCCTGCCACATTCTACACCAAAGACGCCAATCATGTGGCCAAGCAGTTGTATCTGTCCCCCCCTGTTGTGCGGGAGCTGGAGGACCGCATCTACGGGTCCTTTCCTATGTCCAGAGAGGCATTGGCTGGGCTGACGCATGGAGAGGGGGCATCCAAGTGGGCAGTTACTGCCTACAAGGATGCTCAACTGGTCTGCCTGGACCTGGTTAACTTCAGTGGAGTTTACTGTGTAAACTCCATTGAGCTTGTTTGGGGCGTCCTGGCAATGCTCCCATTCAAGAATGTACCAGAAATGGGCCAGGCTTATGCGGCTGCTTGCTTCTGTTTCCCGCTGGAGCATACCCTATCTTACCTTCTGGACAACTTTGGGTGCGCGGTGGGGAAATTGGCTGTTGCAGAAGCAACAGCCGTCAAGAAAACTAAGATCCTCCTGGCAGACTTTGGGCTATCCTGGAGTGCAGATGAGACAGGGCTCCCCTTGGCAATTGATCTTACCTTTGCAAAGACCAGGCACAATAAGAAGATCAGTGTGGTCCTTAATAAATTATGTGAGTTCATGGAAGCCTTTGCTGGGCAAAGGCTTCACTTGATGGTTTACCTCAGGTATCTTTTCTTCTTTGGGATGAGCGCCAGCGTAGAGGATCTTGATGGGGTCCTTCTGGGAATTGACAAGGCCCGGCTTGCACTTGACGGGAAGAAGGTCCCTCCCCGGATATGACTCAGTGGACCACGTGGTACAAGACGCCCTGGTCCTGGCAGGGATTTACGGGTTTAAAGCCCCACCCAAAAAGCTGCTCCTCAGTTTGCACCTAACCCTACTCCCCTTCACCAGCAGGAGGGAGTTTTTTTAATAAGGGCGTATCCACCGTCCACAGTGTGGCAGTGGAGGTAGTGCACCACTTCCATTGCGGGGTGGGTACATACTGAAGAACTCATTACACGTGTTTACAATAAATTCCCTCTTCTAATAAATTCCATTACAATTCATATTATTTTTATTATAATAAAATTTTCTGATTCTTATTTCAGCAAACCAGTTTTGCAAAATATATTGCGGAAACGGGTTTCATAAAAGCATAAAATAATATGTTAATAAAATAAATTACAACTTGTACATTTTACGTTTAATTTTTATAAGACTATTTTATATTTATTTGACAAAAGTGGTATAAATCTATTTGCTTAATCCAGTATCAAGCGTTTGGGATTACCTAAGATGGCATAATAAAATAATATGTAATAAAATAATATAAATAAAATAAATAAATTACTTACATCTATTGATGGTCCTTCTGAATGTGATTGTGAATGTGGTGTCAGGAATGACAATTTGGATGCTCATAAATCTCAAAATACGGAACCAGAGTTGAACCCTGGGCAAAACCCTTTGTGGACTGCCAGACCCATGGGCTGGGAACCCAATAATCCACTAATGTTTGATAAAGTTGTTATCAGCCCGCCAGGACCCAAACCCTTAGCTGTTCCACAGGATTCTGCAAGCAAACCGCCAGTGCAAGATGCCAAGAATTTCCCCAAGGTGCCAATGCCTGACACTGGCAGTTTGCGTGGTGAAATACACAAGTTTCTCCATGAGAGTTATTCCAAACTCCCCCAAAGTCCTGGGGGAGGCACTGAACCCAAGGAGGTACCCAATACCCAAATCAACAAACAGAAGGATTTGAAGTCTTCTCATCCCAAAGCAGCCAGTGCCAAACTGCCAGTGCCAAGCCCCACACTGCCATCTGAGACCCCCGATGCCAACCTTCCCAAGTCCAGAAAACCTGACCAGGTAGTGAAGCCTGGCAGTGTGGTATAAATACCTGCCAGGCTGAGATCAATCCTCATTCTCATTTTTAAATAAAGGTTATGAGATATTGAGTTCCCCAATTATTGCTGTATTTTATTCTTGTCATCTGCCAGTTAACTCAAAGATCATTGGACCCCCCTGCCAGCCTGCCAGCTATGTACCGCCTGCCTGGTGCTCCCTTTGGTCCTGTCTATTTCACAGAGTACCCCTTAAAGCCTGAGTACAAGGACTACACCAACAACAACATACTAGCCCAGGATTCCTTGGCCAGAACTACAGAGTTAACCAGATACAACCAAGAAGGCCTTGGTACATTACCAAACCCTGCCTGTTCAGAGATAAATACAACTTCTTTCTTGCCTACCAAATGGACATGGAACCACCTGTCATCCCCAAACCTATGCCTGCCTCCGCTGCCAAACTCCCCCTGGACCATACCTACAAGCTTTTTGGAATAGTATACATTACTCTCACAGGAATAATTGATACTATTGTCCCTGCCGCCAGTCCATGGTCATGGGTGGGCAAGTCAATGTCCTACCTCATTAAGTTAGCACCAATCCTTTGGTGAGCCCTGCCCACCCAGTCCATGACCCGCCAGTTCCCAAACGCTAGCAAGCCGGCCAGTCAGGGTTAGTTCCCTGACATTATGACAATCTATTTTAAACCTGGTACCCTGAGCCCCAAGATGTTGATTATTCTTGGGGCATATTGTATGTTTTCTGTAATGATAATCACTTATTACACATTTATGATGACCAAGAACCTAATTTCTTCCGCGTGAAAGAATGTGAATATGAACCTGAACAACCCCAAGAAATCCGACCCTGCCACCAAAACTGCCAAAGGACTTTCCTCTCAGGTTCAAAATGTGATAGTCAACCAATCCCTCATCAAAGTGGAGATGCCCCAGATGGGAAAACTCACTCTTGAAGAGGCCTGCCGCACCATGCCAGTGCTCTAACTACATTTTCAAGCCAATACCCTGTCCTATTCCAGTGACACTGAGAAGGTGCTTGGAGTAGCCGCCATGCTATCAGGAGACACCCTTGATTGGTTTGGCAAAGCCACCGCCAAAGACATGGAATTATTCCTAGATTATGCCAAGTTTGAAGCCAAGGTGATGGCCACAGGGGAAGACTTTGACACCAGATACTACGCCCTGAACTCCTTGTTGGAAATACAGCAGGGCGCCTGTCCCATCCAAGAGTATATTGACATATTCCTCAAACTAAAGACCTTCACCCAACTGGAAGACACACTGGCAGCCATTATCTTCTGAAAGGGAGTCAACCTAGCAATGAAGGACCTGTTGAAGCACCACCCGCCCACCCTCAGCCTAGATGATCTAGTTCCCCTGTGCAAGGGCCTTAGCATAAACCAAGAGAACGCTGGCCCCTCCCAGACCCGCCAAACCCAAGCACCAACCCCCAACAGAACAGGAATGACACCTGAAGAGCTCCAATGGCACTACCATGAAGGACTCTGTTTTCACTGCCATGAGATGGGCCACTTGACCAGAGCCTGCCCTAAGAAGAACACTGCCCCAATCACACTGGTGCAAATAAAAACTTCTTCCCAGTCTTAAAAATTCATCCAAGTGACCATAGAACTATTGGGAATCAAGAGCCAGATTGAAGCTTTTATTGATACAAGAGCTGATGAAAGCTTCATTGACACCAGACTGGCAAAGAAACTAGTCTTGTCAGCCTCAGAGCATAGCCTACAAGTAGTCATGGGAAACAGCTCTTTGGACACCATCTATGAGTGTGAACAAGAACTTCTGTTGACAATTGGGTATAATGTGTACATGTTGTCCCTGATCCTCTTGCCAGGACTACCCCACCCCCTTATACCGGGCAACTCCTGGTCTGACAGACATGGCCTGATCCTGAACTATTGCAAAAAAACTGCCACACTGGGCTGGCCTGAATCTTGTGACACGGTCCCCTTTTGAATGAGCCATGGCTGAACCCCTACCAACAAACTCTTAACCATAAAGATAGAACCTAGTATTTGGATACTACCTACTCCCCTACAGAAATGGGACCATGTGTTTAGTGAAGAAGAAGCCACAAAACTACCCAGCCATTCAATCTATGATCACGCCATAGACCTGATACCAGGAACCCAACCTCACCATAGCCCCATCTACAGCTGCAACCACCGCAAACAAGTAGCCTTGAAAGCATACCTGGAAGATATGACAAAAAGGGTTTCATCTGAGTGTCAAAAGCCCCCTGCTTGTCACCCATGCTGTTCATAGGAAAAAAATATGGTGGGATGTGTCCATGCGTAAACTACCAGAAGCTGAACAACATTACAGTGAAGAACCGCTACCCCATCCCCAATGCTGACAAACTCTGTGACGTACTGACTGGAGCCCATGTGTACTCAAAAATTGACCTTAGAGATGTGTTCAATCAAATCCAAATCAAGGACAGAGACAAATACAAAACAGCCTTCAAAACCCAATATGGGCTGTACAAATACCTAATAATACCATTTGGCCTGTACAATGCCCCCAGCACTTTCCAGAGGATGATTAATACCGTCCTAGGGGAATACCTTGACCAATTTTGTGTCGCATACTTGGACAACATCCTCATCTACAGCAATTCACACAAAGAGCACCTCCAACACCTGGACCTGATACTGAAAAACTCTCCCAAGCCAACCTACATGCCAAACTTAAGAAATGTGAATTCTTTCAGACTGAGGTTGAATTCCTGGGATATGTGATGAAGATTGGCAGTTTTGCTATGGCACAGGACAAAGTAGAAGCAATAACAGCTTGGCCGGTACCCAAATGCAGGAAGGATGTGAGAAGCTTTTTGGGCCTGGCAAATTATTGCAGGGATTTCATCCAAAATTTTCTCACATTACTCTGCCCCTGACCTGCCTTTGCTCTGACAAGGTCACATTTGCTTAGACTGACAAGTGCACATCAGCATTTGAGGCCCTAAAACTTGCGTTCACCTCTGCACCTGTCCTGGCAATTCCTGACCCATCCAAGCCATTTGTACTGGAAACTGACGTGTCCAACTTTGTGATGGGTGGGGTCCTTCTTCAGGAAGGAGGGGATAGTATGCTACATCCTGTAGCATATTACCCCAAGAAGATGCTACCTGCCAAAGGAAACTACCCAATCTACAGCACGGAGATGCTTGCAATAACAAAGACCTTGAAACATTGGTGCCAGTACCTATATGGCACTGAATTCCCAGTAAAAGTCCTAAATGACCACAAAAACTTGGTCTAATTCTTTAAACCCAGACAGTTGAACCAGAGGCAGGCCAGATGGGCTCTAGAGCTGGCCAACTACACCCTGACAATTGACTACAAACCCAGAAAAGTCAACATAGTACCTGCCGCACTGAGAAGAAGAGCAGATATAAATCCCACCACAGCTGAGACCAAGGACCACAACACCCACATACTCCTCAACCCTGCCAGCCTAGGCATCCACCTGATGTACATGAAGATCATAGCCCATAAGCCTGACATAATTGAGGCGCAGAAATTAGACAAGTATTCAGCGGAACTCATTTCCAACTTGACCTCAGACCCAGATAGTCACCACTACAAGAAGGGATTCTCATTGAAAGGAACCACCCTTCTATTACACAACCGGGTCTATGTACCAGAAGGTGAAACAAGGACCAAAGTACTCATAGACTATCACAACTCAGAGATGGCCAGCTACCCTGGAAGACTCAAGACAATCCAAGGAATCAAGAAGAATTATGCTTGGCCCCAACTGGACAAAGACGTGGCTGCCTATATCAAAGGCTGTGAGACATGTGGAAGGACCAAACCTCGTAGATCCAAACCTGAAGGCTTGCTAAGACCGCTAGACATACCAGCAGGACCCTGGCAGTCTGTTTCAATGGATTATATTGTGGAACTGCCCCCTTCTAATTTGTTCAATGCAATCCTAGTCATGGTAGATAGATTCACTAAAATGTCCTATTTTGTCCCTACCACCACCCACTGCACTGCTGCAGAGACAGCTAGACATTTCCACGACCACATCCTAACTCAACACGGCACTCTGGCAGAAATCATCACTGATAGAGGACCACAATTCACCTCCAACTACTGGACTCAGGTGATGAAGGACTTGGTATTAAAGCGCTGTGTATCAACCTCCTACCACCCATAGACCAACAGCCAAACTGAACAAGTGAACCAAATACTTGAATAATACCTATGATGCTACGCCAACGCCGACCAAGATAACTGGGCTGAGATGCTACCCATGGCACAGTACGCCTACAACAGCAAAGACAATGTATCTACTGGAATGTCCCCCTTCAAAGCCAACAACAGGTTTGACCCCTCATGGGACTCTAGCATTGGAAACAAGGAAACCAACCCGTCTGGATGCGCCTGGATTAAACAGATCCACAATACCTAAACTATATGCCTAGCAAACCTGAACCAAGCAGTACAGACATACAAGGCCTTTGCTTATTAAAACAGACCCTTGGTAAACCCCTCCAAGTTGGAGACAAGGTCTATTTGGACTCCTGTAACATGCCCCTGCATGTGCCTTGCAGAAAATTAGCTCACAGAAGAAGCAGGCCACACAAGATCACCAAGCTCATAGGAGAAGTTGCCTTCAAGTTAGATCTACCTCTCACATGGAAGATCCATAACGTGTTACACCATGCCTTGCTGTTCAAAAAAGATGGAAACTCCCTTCCCCACCAGAAGATCAAGTCTAGCCCCCCCCGCCAATCCGGAAGGACCACTCAAATGAGTATGAAGTTGAATACATCCATGGCAATTGATTCCACTACAAGACCTGTCAGGAAACACCTTGACATCTCTTGTGTTACAAAAATGCTTTGGGAAAACTCTACTATTCTCCACAATCCTAATGCTAGTTTGATGACTCTCCTAGCTGCTCTAGACAATGAGTTATGGCTTCTTAAAGTTTGGCTGCCAGCCGAACTCCCCAACCAGTGCAAAATAACAAAAATATGCGACCAAGGCACAAGAATTGATGCAAATCTTAATTTGAGCATAACTCAGCAACCACTGGACGGATTTGGACGTCCAAACACGCATTTTGAAGTCAAACACCAGGAGAGTCAATCTGTGCTATTTTTAGACAAAATACGGATGCAAAGCCCGATGTGCGGTATTTTTCAAAGAAACATGAGTCATGCTGTTCAGAAGATGTCCCAAAACCCCAGCCTGATACCACCAGCAGAGTCCCTAAGCCTGTCTAGAAGATTTAGGAAGATTCTAAAGAATCTAATGGAATGGTATATAAAGGTATTGCTCACAATGATCCCCTTACAATCATTCTAAGTTTAGCCCAATAAAATAAAGTTGAATTTAGTTGATTTTAAAAAGTTTATATTAAATCTGTGTAAGCTGTTTCCTATGGAAACCTGTCAAGACCTACTGGGTCCTGACAAGACCCCCCAGTACTACGTCAAGTGGTTAGGCTACCCCCCAGAAGAAAGAACCTGGGAACCCTTGAGCAACCTAACCAATGCCAAACAGGCCATCCAACAATACCTTGGGAGAAAGGCCCTGAAAGGGGGACTTTTGGGGAAAGAAGGGGATGATGTCAGGAATGACAATTCAGATGCTCCTAAATCTCAAAATATGGAACCAGAGTTGAACCCTGGGCAAAACCCTTTGCGGACCGCCAGACCCATGGGCTGGGAACCCAATAACCCACTACTGTTTGATAAAGTTGTTACCAGCCCACCAGCCCACCAGGACCCAAACCCTTAGTTGTCCCGCAGGATTCTGCAAGCAAACAGCCAGTGCAAGATGCTGAGAATTTCCCTGAGGTATCAACGCCTGACACTGGCGGTTTGCTTGGTGAAATACACAAGTTTCTCCATGAGATTTATTCCAAACTCCCCCAAAGTCCCGGGGGAGGCACTGAACCCAAGGAGGCACCCAATACCCAAATCAACAAGCAGAAGGATTTGAAGTCTTCTCATCCCAAAGCGGCCAGTGGCAAACTGCCAGTGCCAAGCCCCACACTGCCATCTGAGACCCCCGATGCCAACCTTCCCAAGCCCAGAAAACCTGACCAGGTAGTGAAGCCTGGCAGTGTGGTATAAATACCTGCCAGGCTGAGATCAACCCTCATTGTCATTTTTAAATAAAGGTTATGAGATATTGGGTTCCCCAATTATTGCTGTATTTTATTCTTGTCATCTGCCAGTTAACTCAAAGATCATTGGACCCCCCTGCCAGCCTGCCAGCTATGTACCGCCCGCCTGGTGCTCCCTTTGGTCCTGTCTATTTCACAGAGTACCCCTTAAAGCCTGAGTACAAGGACTACACCAACAACAACATACTAGCCCAGGATTCCTTGGCCAGAACTACAGAGTTAACCAGATACAACCAAGAAGGCCCTTGGTACATTACCAAACCCTGCCTGTTCAGAGATAAATACAACTTCCTTCTTGCCTACCAAATGGACATGGAACCACCTGTCACCCTCAAACCTATGCCTCCGCCGCTGAAACCCCCTGGATCATACTAACAAGCTTTTTGGAATAGTATACATTACTCTCACAGGAATAATTGATACTATTGTCCCTGCCGCCGGTCCATGGTTGTGGGTGGGCAAGTCAATGTCCTACCTCATTAAGTTAGCACCAATCCTTTGGTGAGCCCTGTCCACCCAATCCACAACCCGCCAGTTCCCAAACGCTAGCAAGCTGGCCAGTCAGGGTTGGTTCCCTGACATATGGAAACATCTAAATATAAAATGATAATTAATAAATCTTGAATAGTAAATTAGAGAATATAAAAAAAATGGACGTGCTAAGCCTTTAATTGATTGTCTAGGCACGCAGGGATGAAAGAATCAATGTGGCCATAGAATTTGGCCACAGTCTCAGCTGGGAGGGTGTAGATCCTGGCCTGCAGCAAATTAAAGAGGTCCTTGGTCCCAGTTGGGGTTCCTCGCTTGACAACTTGCTTGAGCCACCCAAAGACTTCCTTGATGGGATTTAGGAATGGCAAATAAGCAGGGAGGAAGAGAAGGCGCAAATTTGCTGTGGCCAATTGCTGGGGGCCCACTGCGCTGTTGGTGTCAATCATTGGGAATTCCTCAAGAATGTTAGCCACTTTGTGGAGACCAACATTGTCCAAAACAATGACATTGGTGAAGCCAGGGCTTGTGCGCCTCAGGTGCTCCTGGACCAATCAGAGAAATGATAGGAAGGTATAGCTGTTGTGGGAGCCCAGTATCATTTGATATAGCTCAACCCCATTTAAACCGAGGAGAGCCATTATTGAGTAGGCTGTGGTGCAGACTGCAGTACACCAAGCCATCCTGTCATTGGAGCCTTTGGGGATATAGCCATATACATTGCACATAGACGAGGCAAATGCTGATTTGTCAATATAGTAAAATTTGACTGTCCCCTTGGCTTTGAGGGTAGTGTACGCCTCTGTGTAGTTTTTCTGGGTCTCAATGTTGGTTAGGCTATTCCAATTATACAGAGATACCCCAAGCTTTTTCCAGGAAAAGCACATCTTCTTCAGCAGATGATAGTAAAAGAAAATGTAAGCCTCAACCCCAAAAGTGGACTTGACTATTGTCTGTATGTTTGCCAGTTCAAGATGGCAGTCCCGGGTGATCCACTGGCAGATTGCCCATTTGTACTCCTTGGTGAGCATAGTGGAAACGCGCAAGGATTTTTCCACGGCAAGGACTCGGCCAGTATCAATGAACTTTTGAAGGTCTTGCTGACGTACTTGGGATCCACCCCAACAAGGGTTGTAGCTGCCTTGTAATTGCCCAATTCACGCATTAGCTTAAGCACAATGATGCGTTTAATGTTGGGGATGTGCTTCTGAGCGGGCTTTTTAGCGGTGGGGATTGACTCGTTGGCATTGGGCACAACACGGGGCATGGGCACCTTGGTGTAAAACGCAGCAACCTTTTTGAGCACCAACTGTCCCTCATTGGTTTGATAGAACTTGGGCTCCTTGTCATCCTCCTGATTGCCATCACTGACGTAGGGCTTGTAGCTAGTATCAAGTACAGGCTTCACCTTCTCCAGCATGGCTGACGGGACCGACTCTTGGCGGTGCACAACGTCAAACACATACAAAGTAAGTTATACCTCCTTGTTTCTAACTTTCTTTGTAGTGGTGACCTTGGTGGGCTTCCGGGTCAGCTTGGGGACCCAAGGGTTGATGCTCCACACCCTAGTAGCTTGTGCTCCTTGAAACAGCTGTGTCAGTGTAGCGTCACTATGAAACTCTTCTCTCCTGTCTCCTCCTTGAGTAGGCACTTGGGTTGCACTAACTCTATTCTTTGACCCACGGGGGCAACCGCAACCACGGCGCACAACAGGTGTATTGGTACTCTGGTGTTGTGTTCCTTCCATTTTAAAATTTAAGAAAATATTAAATAAATTTTAATTAAGTTACTCCCTAATTTTATTTTTTGCTTTTATCTGAATATGGATATTTAATTATAGTTTTTCCCACCCAATATCCCAATTATAGATTTTTTATTTCTTAATTAGTGGTTTTTGGTTTTACAACGCCCATTTTAGAATACTCAAAAAAAATCCACCCATTTTCCTAGATTTCACTGCCAAATTCAAACACCCAACACAATATTTTTAAAATTTATGTTTCAGATCTTGTGTCTTATTTTAGATACCTTGGTATCATTCATGATTACAATCCATTGCACACATTGTGTGAGTGATTTTGTTTACTTAGTGTGTTGCTATTTTGTTTTGTTTTTGGTTTGAGTTTTGACTCACCTTGCTTGGATGTATTTTGTCACCAATTCACATAGTAAACATATGTACATTGAAAGTCAACTCACATCATTTTGTTTGTGAATCAATGTATTTTGGATTATATTTTGAATGGGTTTGCTTTGCGTGTGAGCCCTTTGTTGCTGTGTTGACTCATTTTGCCCATTAACGCCAATAAACCCTGTTAACAGAGTGTATATTTTAACCTGAGAGTTGGATTTTGTTTAAATCTGAAATTGTTTTGTTTAAATCTGAGGTATTTTTGGTTGTTGCCATAGCTTTTAAAACTACTGTATTGTTATTAAGGATGTTTGATTATAGTTTGATGTTAGAAAATGCTAATAATAAAAAGAATTATATATTACAATATATTTTTTATCAATTTAGATTTTTCTTGTTGTGGTGATTGTTTATTTGTTGTTAATCATGTACTTGCACTTTATTGGATGGTTTGACCTCCAGTTGCCCTGGAAATAGGAAATCAATTTGCCTCCATGACCCCAGCTGGCCTTGTGAAGGCAACTTTATTTCTTATTTCCAGGGCAACTGGAGGTTAAATCATCCAATAAAATGCAAGCACATGATTAATAACAAATAAACAATCACCACAATAAGGAAAAATCAAATTGATAAAAATAAATTGTATTATATAATTCTATTTGATTATTAGAATTTTCTAAAATCAAACTGTAATCAAGCATCTCTAATAACAATACATAAACACACATTGTTGCAACAATGGGCCCTTATTTAAGTTTCAATAACAAGTAAAAAGAAAGTTTATGTATATACAATAATTGAAAAGGTCTAATTTAATAAGATTGCTACCAGTGTCAAAATAACGGGGTTGATCTCCCAGAAAGGTTCCAACTAAGCAATTTCATGACCCAAAATCCAACTTCCCAGTGACCCGTAGCCAAATGCAGAAGTCAACTCAAATTTCCAGGAACAGCAATATGAGCAGATGATGATCCCATTTGAAGATACCTCAATTTAGTGCTTGACTCATTACCAGGATCAAGCCACCCTTTAATTATCCAGCCAAGTGATTACCATAATCATGTTCCTGATATCCACAATTCACTCACACTATATAAGCCATATCTCCAAATAAAGATATCTAGCTAGCTTCTAATCATTTTCCCCGTGTAACTCTGCTAAAACAGCACAGTTACAGCACCAGCAATACAATTTTTCAATAAAAATTCAGCTCAATAAGAGAAGGTTATATTGCAGTCTATTTTATTGTTAAGTATATATAATTTGATGAATAATAGTCATCTAAATTTTAGGTGTCCTAGAATGGAATAGGGCAATTTTTGAGAGTGCCAATGATTCCTAAAAGAATTGGCATGAATTCACAATATATCCTTTGACTTCCTGTTTAAGATGCATATTAATTAAATTTATTTAAAATTCACCTCAATTATGGTTTGAAATTTGGTTCTTGGATTTGACAATCCTGAAGTTTCATATTTGTTAATTATTTTATGTTGTCTATGATTTGTTAGACTTAAGAAAATACCAAATTGTATATTAGAATCTCACAGTTCCAATTTATGCATCCCGCATTTGTTTGCTGTGTTTTGTCTTTAGTTAGTGGAATTATTTGCAGTGGGGAATCAAAATTTGCAAATTTAAATAAATCAAAAAATGTTGAATTAAATGGTTGATGTTATTAAATATTTTATTTTTCACTCAGCTGAATTGCCTGCAAATGTGATATGAAATTTGGACCCAGGATTTGACAATCCCGCATTTCTACCATTAGGTTCTGAATTTACAGTAAGTAAAATCAACTCAGCTGCAAACAGAATTAAAACCTCACGAGTTTTTATTGATCAAAGAATATAATTGTGTTCACTTCTATTCTATTTTCATCTGAACTGACTTTGCCTAGCACCACAGCTTTGTGAAGTGCTAAAGATTGATTTCCAGCTTTTTGTGAATTTCATCGCGTCAAGCCAAAAGCTTAGCCTTTATTTCTTGCGCTTAAAGTAGTATATATATTAATGTTTGATGATGGGATATATACTATTTTTTGTTTCCTAAGAATTATCTAGATCCTTCAAATAAGATATTGGACCACAAACATATTCTGGCCATTTCGTTATATCATGGAAATTATTGATTACTCGAACAGTGGGGAATTTTTCACTCGAGCTTTTCATTTTATCGATCTTTGATATTTGATCTGGCTATTTTTGGCGGTCTTTAACTGGTATTGTAGATTGGGTAGCACTTTCAAAAGCAGCTTATATTAGAATGCTATATTCAACCAAACTTTCTCTATAAACTTTGCTAATAGAAATATCCTTCAGCTAAGCAGAGCCAAGATCTAGTTAAGCGACACAAACTCAATCCCCCTAAAAAATATACCATCAATGCAAAAAAACGTTATCTATCAGTGACTTATGATAATAATCATATTTTTGATTTATTAACCTTCTTTTAAAAGGTATGCTAGCTTTGAGCTTTATTATCTGGCTTTTTCCCAGAGGGAAACCAATCTTTTAAAATTGCTTCAATTGCCTCTAAAAGTTTAATAGTTGCTGGAAGAGAAGATATTTATTAGTATCTTGATCAAGTGATGTCGGATAGGGACAAGGAGATATGACGTAATTGGATTGAGGGGTATTTAGATTTGTTATACTTTATATCCCCTGGGCCAACCCCTGTCAGTGTCAGGGCTAGATATGAGTTTAGAAACCATTGTGTACTTTTGTAGTGGAATTAGTCAGATTAGATCAGCTATATCAATTAGAATTTTTCTTGCAAGAGAATTCTTGGATAGTTGGCATGATATTTCTCAAGGGCAGAATGTGCTTAGGTGCGCATATTCCAATTAATCCTGCAACAGCGTCAAGATGGCCTGAAGGGAGAACAGAAAGTATAGTGGCATTGAAGTTAGGCTTTCTTAGCTGGGATAGACTGCGTTTCTTGAATGTGTTGGAGATGTAGCCTTTGACATTCCATGCTAGTAAGCGAACCCAAGCATACTGAGGTTTATCTTCTTTAAGGGATAGCGTAAAGTGGGCGGGGAGTTGAGCAAAAGATTTTCCTTTGTTGTTTGGAAAAACTTCATCAGTAAGAGATATAACTTTTTTAACTGATTGGTACTTGGGGACAGTAATCATGTGGATGTCTTTTTGTAGTGGAAATAAATGAACGTATCTGCCTATTGAGTTGAAGTAAAACTCAGAGGCTTCTTCTGCTTCAAGCCACATTGGTTTGATGTCGTAGATTGTGACTTGCGGCTGGCGTGGGTCCTTTTCATTTTCCTTTGACTTTAAGTAGTTTTTGATGCTTCTTTGTAGTTCAATGTGGTAGGTTTCAAAGTCACTTTGATTCTGGCCAGTCCAAACTACACCGCTTCCCAGAGCAACGGGGGGTTGAAATGAAATAGGAGAGAAAGCTCCAATTTCTTTGGCATGAGATCCCGTTTGATAATCTTGGAGTGCCATAGGCAACCTGAGACCTGGATGCATGAATTTATAACTCAGAAACAAAACATATTATATCATATTCTATATAGGTTATTCTCAAAACACTTATAGGGACATTTTGCTTTCGATCATCAAAACTAAGGGTCATTATTGATTACTACATAATTTTATACTTTAAATGGCTTCTTAGAGAAACATTTTCTGTCAGAACCCCCTTTATTATTCTGGACGACAATTGAAGTAACTTCATCTCAGGAAAAAACCTACTAGCATCATGTACCCATCTATTTCACTTTTCAACCTGAAGTAAGAAATCCTCATATTTAACATGTGAAGATAAATAAAAATAAAAAGGTGGAATTAGTTTGCGGAAAAAACATGTGTTATCTCTAAACCATTATTTGCTATGATGCTTTTGGCTGGGATTGGCTCTCTTGATCAGGCCAACATATTATTTTCCTGCTTCCGAAGATGTCACAGATAAAAAGTTCCATTCAAATACAAAATATAATAAATACATTTTACTTTATTCCCGCCGCCCTTATTTCCATAATCACGCATGAGTTTATGACATCATCTTTAGTATTACTCTAATTTTATGTAAGAAACCTTGAAATAATGATAAAATTACGATACGGTCCCTGGAAGTAGGTTTACTGGGAATAAGTTGAGTGCTCATCTGCACAGTCAATTCAAATCAACCTTTCTTAGCAATACAACATTAATATCCACCATTAAACATTTGATTTTATGACTTTTGATTTTCTCATAAACCCGAGAAAATTTGTCAAATCCTGTTTGTAAACCCAATTGAAAAAACTCTAGCCGATATCCTTTTAACCATTTGCGAAATTCAAGGAGCTTAGTACTGCCATAGATGGATAGAGCCATTGATTTGGTATCAAAAGTTTGGGGCCAATATATTTGATTTTAAAACAAAAAATAAGTTTTTCTGAATAATAAATATTTTATGAAGAAAAGTATTTATGCTTATATCCCAGAGCCTCTCTGTGTAGAAGTAAATACTTGCTATTTTTTATATATCTCTCACAAAGTGAAGTTTTGGGAAAACATAACCTTTAGACTCGACTACAGCTGCTTGGATCATATGCAAATAAAAAATTCCACAACGGGGATTGGAACCCTGTAAAGTAATTCCTATTCCCTATAATCCAACTTTGTCAACAGTTGAATTTTTACCTAAAGCAAGTAAAAAAAGATGTCTCCTCATAAAAATAAACTTAATATTTCTTTTGGGATTTTAGGCTCAATAAATTTAAATTCAGCTTGAATGTTAAAAGTTGATTATAACTTTGATTTTATCTTAAAATTCAAATCAAACTTGCTTAAGGGGATGTATTTAAATTCCAAACAATACAAACTCTTTGCAAAGGTTTAAGCCCATGCAGAATTTTGGAAATGCAAATCCAGGCTACAAACCAAATACATGGTATTCGACTGGTCCTGGAAAAGGTTTATATAAATCATCTGATACCTTTACCATAAGTAAAAGGCCTTTTCTAGTACAGCTAAAGCACTATATGGAAAATTTTGGCCCATCAATTTTCACCACTAAAACCATTATATCTTACTTTTCACAACCTTAAAGATGATATTAAATAAGACATTACAATTCTAACGCCTCTGGCAATAACATTTGACATGCATATGAGATTTTATAGGATGTATTTTAAAACTTATATAAAAGTACTAAAACTATAATGAGTAAGCCATATATGGCCTAGCAATTATAATCATTGACAAAAAAGGGCCTAAAATAACATTTATAAGGACTTTCAGGAACTCATCATGTAGGGAAGAGATTTCCCACACAGTGGATTAATGCAGAGGGATTCAAAGCAGTGAAAAGGGATCCAATAGAAAAAGACACCATTCCTAAATGAAAAAGCTCTATAAACAGTCAATACTGTAGATTCAGAACCTAAAGGTAGAAATGCAGGATTGTCAAATTCTTTTGTGTGAACTTGCCAACTTACTGGAATATTTTTCATCCTTTTTTATAAAAAAGTAAGTTGTTCTGGGATGAAAATTACTCCATTAAGTTGATGAGTTCATGCAAAAGAATTTAAAAATCCCGTATTTTTACCTTTAGGCTCTGAATTTACAGTAACAACCAAGCAGAGAAAGGAACCAGCCCAGGTACATGTAGGCCCCAAGATGCAAAAGGAGGAAGGCAGTGGCTGATGGGTGGTAGCATCCAGTTTTTAAGTTGTACAAGAAGCCTGCTGAATCTTCTCCTTAACAGGTAGTGACTTGGAAAGGGGGAAAGCTGTGTACCATTTCCCAGGAGCAGCAGGAGCCCATTTTCCTTATTGTTAGTGCTGGGTGTCAAATCAGAACCTGTTCTGGTATTGAAGTTACCAGAGGAATGTACCAGGTGCATTAACAGTAGGATCAGTAAACATTTGAACCCTATGCCCAGAACTAAGAGGTCTGGGTGGTTTCATAGTTTTTGTATCTATAACTTATAAGCAATAAAACTCTTTAAATGGTTTGAAGTCTTTATTGAATGAGCAATTGGAAGTAATAAGCACTGATGGCTTATATAGAGATATAGCAGAGATAAACATTGGTCTACACTATTTGATAACCAATATTTGGAAGTTAAAACCATGAGTTACATTTAAATAGTTATCAGTTTATTTGAGGAAGTCAAGGGAGTTGCTGTTATCAATATCATAACTTTAAGATTTAAATAATCTCAAATGAAACTGCAACAAGATTTTTTAACTTAATACAACTGTTCTTAAAACTGGAAATCATACTCTGACAGTTGTTTTAATTTAATCATAGAGTTTACAGAGCTTCCAGCATCTGGTTTAATATTAACAAATATTGTTTATGTGAACCAGGACTTCTGATTGGATAGAAACTGTGCTGCTTAAGTGTTTGGAGTTAATGTTAACTTCAAGTTTGGGCCCTAAGTTTATAAGGGATGAGAAACCCCTGTTTTAAGGTCTCTGGGTTTGATTCCTTTGTCTCCCTCTTGCTTATCAATTTATGGAGGTAAATCATTGATAATTTGATTTTTCTCATCCTGATTTATGCTTAATAATTGGTCACCAATAATATTAAAGACTACAATTTTCTCTGGTGTCAAAGCTGTATTTTGAAGGGGATCAAATTGAGTGTAAGGTCCATCAGAAATGATGGTCCTGACAAGGAACTTGAGCTGGATTAGCTTAAATCTGTCCTGTGTTTTAAAAATAGGGCTATTTGTATGTAAAACACATATCACAAATTGCAAGTCAAACAATACATAAAGTGAAATTTTATTTGAATTGAAAGCTTTAAAGTAGATAGAAACTACTCAAATCATAATAAGAAGACTTTTTGATATTAAATTGACAATGGAAGCTCAATAACAAGTTCAAACAACCCTGAGGCACAAAAGGGCTTCTGAGGCCCTAGAAAATAAGATCACTCATTATGGACTATCAGCCAGCCAGACTGGCCTGCTGCCCTATGAGCCACCAGATTTGTGGCCTGCATATGAAAAAGATGTTTTGAACCCCTGTTCACAAGCCTCAACAAGCCTGTTGAGAATAAAAAATCCTTAAGAATACCATATAACCTTATGACCTATGTCAGCATGATAGAATATCTTGTTATGAATGGCCCATAAGCCAGTTAAGAAAATAGAACCCATTTATAAAGCTGCTGTTGGCCACATATTTAGACTATCAATAACCAACAAGTGTTAATTTTATCCAACTATCCAGCCATGAAAAATTGCATAGCTTAATAGAAGTCACCCAAGGACTATTTCAATGAACTATCCAAAGAAGTAGCCCCAGAATTACAACACTATTTTTTAGCCAAACCTCATGTATAATTTACCCAGACCCAGGAGATCAAAACCTATAGTTTGATGCCTGAAAAAAAGGATTGTAAAAGCCATTAGGCTTGATATCAGTACTTGTTATCATTCTGAAGTAAGTTGGTATGAACCATTGATAAATCAACTTGGACCTTAAATTTCTCTATCCTTTTGTCACCTATACTGTGTTTCTTTTGTTGAAACTGAGATTGAATCACCACCTGCTAACATATCTTAAAATACACAGGGGAAACTCATAGAGGCGCCCCATGATGTATCTAACAACATATTATATTATGTTGCCAATATTGAGATACAGGCAATATCTCCCAATTAGGCACATAGTTGATTCTAGGCAGTAATTCCTTAGCTAAGATATTCTGCAACTTACACCTCTATCCTGGTCCACCACTATGCCACCCCCTGATGAATTATTGGCCTCCTCTTCTGGTACATTGACTACTGGCTTATAATTAAAGCCATATCTTATTTTTATTTTCTATTAGACTTTTTTCTTCCCTGATCTAAATATGAAATAAAATTGGTTCAGTTGCAACAGTATTAGAAGTGGTAAGTTTAATAAATAACCTACTTTCAAGAAAATTACCCCAAGAAAGGATAAAGTACTGGCTGTATAGCTATAACTCATTAAAATACCTTCCTTCCTATTCCTGATGGGGACATCCCAGAATGTTGTGTTGTTTAATAAGACCAAATTGTACTCACTAGCATTTACAACTGGCTCTACCTGGGACATCACAAAGTTATTACCACTCCACCTCAGTCAGAGTTATCACATGAAATGCTAAACTTACAGTTGGAACCCTTCACAGGTGACGTGGAAGCTGCTGATATTTTTAAGTTGACTACATTCCATAGAAACCTGCCTCTGTATTTATGAAGTACTTGAGCCCATCTGGTGGCCACAGCATCATGGCGCCTCATTGGGTCTTCTGCTGCATGGTTAACACTTGGGCTAGTCAAGAACTTGAGGTTATCTGAGCAACGTTCAGAGACACTGCCAAGTACTGCTATGTTGAAAACTTCTCACCATTGTATTAGGGACCCCCTTGCTTGACATCAAATAAAAAAAAGTGTCCTCAATTAATTTAAGCTTTTAAAAATCTCTTTCTGCTAGCCCAGAAGCCATCACAGATGGCAAACACCTTGCTCCTTACCCTCATCATCAATGGGTTGATCTCCTATATCTGTAGTGAGTGCATATGGAGTGTTGCACCTCCATAACCAATTGTTTAATACTTTTGTATAATCAAACAACCAAGACATAATGGGCTTCTGCAGATCAAATGATATGCCCCTCAACCTTGCACTGAACCTGACAGCACCCAAAATCAAGTAGGACACTTTCAGCCCCACCAGCAAGATAACAGCAGCTAGCGCCCTTATGAGGGAGAGCTTCAGTCAGCACAGATTGAGGGCTCAGGAGAAGCATGTGGGCTGTAGCCATGAGAGGCTCTGCAATCCCTCTTGACCCATACTCCCAATTTCTCCTTGTCAAAACCCCTGCAACCACAATATGCACGGGGTTGAAACCCAGGATATTTGTTATAAATGCCATTATTCACAATGTTTTTATTTTGCCTTTAATGAGTTATTTTGAGGAAAAATTGCTTGCTTTTGCTTTTGACCCTTGAACTGAATCTGTGTCGCAGATCCTGAATGGATTAGACGTAAAGTCGTCCATCTAGGAATTAAGTGATGGAACAATTGCGCAGTCGCGCTATTGCATCTCAATTCTACTGTGATAAAGTTGTTTAAAACGCCCCTAAGACAGGTGTTCAATTTGCCATTCAAATTTGCTTAAGGCATGGGCTTTACTTCTGAGATTATAAATAGAACAACAAAGTTATTTATATCTACCTCCTTAAGGAAAGCTGCAAGGAAGCGGTTGTTCTCTTGTGCAGGACTTTTAGCTGTGCCAATCCACTCTCCTCCATTTGGGAAGTCCTTCTTTCTGTGCCTCCCTGCCCATGGTGGCAATTCCCCTGCCTCATACTATATAAGTGCAATTCTATCTAAATAAATACCAGTTTTGTCTATACACCTTATTATTATTCTGTCCTTCATAGGCTGCCACTATACCATCAACAGGTATAGTATTAATAATTAGGTCACTGACTAACTGTTTGTAGAAACTAGCAACCCTTTGCTGCAACTTCTACAACAATCTGTTTCCAAACTGGGAAATTCAATTGTTTGGTTTCCTTATTCCCTGCAACTCACTTGCCCCACTAAAGCTGGTGGCAGATGATCCTACCATACATGTACTTTTTTTTAAAGCTACACAGTATATATCTTATTTCACTTTCTCCAAAAAAATTAATTTGCATTCACATTTTTGTCTTTGTGTTTCCAAGTACTTCAGTGCCTCTCTCTAGCTACAACTAGTAGAGATTATTCATCCAGGGCCACAAGGTAATTTCATAGCCTTCCCTGCCATCTAACTAAGACTTAGTACAAATCCAATCCTAAGGTTAGGATTCCTTGTTGTGCATTTGTGCTGCGCCCCAAAACACAATAAAAATGGTGCTTACTACAGAGGCTGTAAGACCCTTAGTTATCCCTTTGCAACCATATTTTCAGGTCCATTGCCTCCTCCAGCAACAGCGCCCATGTTGATACTAAAAATGTTGACAGTGGCCATGCCAACACTTTTAATGTCAACACTATAGTAAAGTGACAACCTGTTTTTACTAAATGTCGTTTTCTGGATGTTGACACTTTTTTAATTAACAAAACACTTTACCCTGAACATCTTTAATATAAAAATATTTTAAAATACATTATTATACTAAAATTACCCCAGAGAGCTCAAAAATGCAATAAAAAATACCATAATTAATAAGAATAAGGATATATAACCAACTATTTTTCAGGTTACTATGTAAATTACACTCTTTATTATAAGATTATTTTTTATTCCCATAAAAATTAAAATTCCAATGAACCAAAAATAAAGATATTTAATATATAATAATAACTACAAAATAAAAAAATTCTAATTTAAATTTATTATACTTCATATAAGCATAACTGAAAAAATCTCATAGCTTAAAGATAAATTAACAAAATATAAGATATTTCTTACTAAACCACATTGAAACTGTATTGTAAACGTACCATTTATACTTAAAAAGATTAGTACTATCCAAAAAAAATTAAAAGTTAAAAAGTAAAAAATATATAGGAAAAGCAAAGCAAAGTTTATTTGGCTAATTAAAGCCACCAGCAAGAGCAGTGGCAACGTCTACAAGGTACTTCTTAATCTCTGCCACCTTATACTTTTTCTTGACCACCTTCTGCACTTCCTACTGGTAGTCTTGCTCCTTGGACTTCCTCTTCTTGGGGTCCACCCAGTTGGCCAGGTTGCAGAACTTGGAGACAGTCTGGGCCTGCCCTCCTGCAGCTTAGAGAGGAACTTGGTATATTTGGGGTTGGTTCCAAACTTCACCTTCAGGTGCTTATGCCAAACCTCAAGGCTAGAGGTGATCTTCATCTCCCCCTTGAGGCAGGCGCCTTGACAGTTTCAAGGGGCAGTGGCCCTGCTCTTACCTATCTGGGCAGTCACCTTCTTGCCCACCCATTGGCGCTTGAAGTAATCCAGGTAGCCTTTAAAGATGGTGGAGTGCTTCTTGATGTAAGCATCCTCCAGGAGGGTCTCAAAGCCAAGCCCAGTATGCTCTGGGCGCACAAAAGCCAAGGCAGCAAACTGAGTCAGGGCAAAGCGGCACTTCCCCTTACCATTGTTAAGATACTTGTCAAAAAGGTCTTTCTCACTCTTGAGATTCTTGACAAGAGCCTGCCTAAAATGGAAGAAGCAGCCCTGGACTTCTCCATCAAAGGTGGCCTGGAAGGCTCTGAACTGAGCCTGCTTGAAGTCCATTATGATAACCTTTGGCCCAAGTGAGCGCGCATAAGCTAGCTACTCAGCTCTATAGTTGCCTCATCCTTCTCAGCGGGGGAGGGATTTGCCCTTGTGATGTGGGTGGGAGGAGGGAGCTGGTTGGTGGGAAGGGAGCTCAAAGCATCCCAGAAGATCTTGAAGGCTCTGGTTTAGACTTCAGTCTTGGCACCAGAAAGGAGAAAGAACACAAGGGGGATGACCTGATCATTAAACTGCCCATGCAGGACCCAAAGCTGCTTGAAGAGAGAGGGGCAAGTAGCAAATGTACCGTCACACAGCCAGGTGGTATCAGTGTTTAGCTGCTCCAGGTTTTGGGTTGTGACTTAGGCTACAATCCTATCCTCTACTTCCTGCCCATTGTCATGGAGCAGGAACATCTCACCATCCTCTGTCTTCTTGAGGGCATCTGTGAGGATAAGGTCCTTGATACTGGTGGCACTCTTGGCCAGGGGATTGGAGGCTTGACGCCTATCACTTACAAACTTGACCAACTGATTGTGAGTTGGAACCCTCTTCAAGTTGGTTGGGGAGAGGTACTTGCAAGCAAGCACAGCCAGCTGGGTGGCAGAAAGATCTTTGGAGGTGGGAATCACCTGCACCAGATACCACTTGATAAGGCAGGCTATAATGGTGTTGGGAATGATGCAGGTATGCTTGCCCTTGATGGCTTGGACCAGGTCCCAGCGCTCAGTGTTGAGCCGCACTGGGCAGGAGCGGTCCACGCAGGTATAATGGCAACTCCTGAAGCCCCAGTTGGCATTGCTGTAGCTGAAGATATACCCATTGGCCACCATGGCTGGCCCACCCTTTACACTTGTGATTGGGAAGTATTTGGGCAAGGAAGAGGGAACCTTGAATTTGCTGTCAACAATGCAGATGTTGTGGGCCAACAGGAGCATGGCAGAAGCCAGGAAAGTAATCAGGGTGGGGCTTTGAATTATCCCCAGATGAGCTTGAAGGGGGGTTTGGCGGGGGTGGGGAAGCAGAATGGGGCTTATTGTGATGCTCCTCATGTGCAGGAGACTTATCTTTGGGTGGGGTCTTTTTGCCTTGCCTCTTCTTCTTGGTTGGCTCCTTGTCAGAAGCCGAGTTGTAGAAACTGTGCTCTGTAAGAGAGCCATCAGTTTCCTCTCCCCCAGTGGAGTAAGCAGGGATCTTCTCAGGAGAGGGCTCAGGGAAGGGCTTTGGGGATGGTTGGGGATGGTTTGGGAGTGGCCTTCTTTGATGAGACAGGCTTCTTCTTGATAGATTTGGTTGGCTTAGAGAGACGCTTGGTTCCTTTGGCTGTTTGGAAGTCTTCTTGTCCTAAAATAATAAGTAAAATGGTTTAAAACAAAGCAGTGTATGTAAAAAAAATAACTTAAAAAGCATACTATATAAAAAGTAAATTTTAGATGGCTTTTCTTAGCATTTAAAAGTTAAAAAATACTTGTATAGTTTTTATTTTATTAAAGTTATAAATAACAAGTTAAAAGTTAATATATTTATGTGAAATTATTAGCTTTATAAATAGTTTTTATTTTAAAAATTAAAGAATATGAAAGAAAAAAAGTTAAAAATACAACATATCAAAAAATGAGAAGTTTTTATTATGTAAAACATAAAGTTTTATATGTGAGAACTGAAAAGCGTCAACATTATGAGTGACATCTAGTAAAAAAAAGCTGAATTCTCACTGTCAATTACAAAAATTGTAGACATTATTTTTGACAACATTGTCAATGTGAACATTTTTTTGAAAATTTACTATGTTTTTTCATAGTACGCTTAATTAAATTTAAGCAGGCTAGCAAAAATTAACTGTTTTCTGTGTGTTTTTGTTCACATATAAAAATTAAAAAAAACATATAAAAATAAGTAAAAAAAGTATCAAGGTTCTTTATTTCTTTATTAAAAATGATATTTTGGGGATGGTAATATGATATTTTACCATTACTTTTATATGAAGTTGTTAAGAAGTTGTATTCAAGTATTGAAAAGGGTAAAGTGTTGACAATGTCACTTACAACATTCTTTATATGAGGTGGCATATTAATCTAGGCTTAATTGCACCACTCTAATTTGCTTAACTCCACCCCAGGGGATGATCATGAGCAAATAAACAATATTTACAAGTGTCAACATTATTTTTAATAATAAATTCTATAGTAACTTACATAGTAACTCACGCTTAAATTAATGGATCACTGTTAGCCACCAATCCACTTAATATATTAAAGCCGTAATAAGTGACACATAAATATTTATAACATGAACCTTTCAACAATCAAATGTATGTGCACTGTCTTTTTCAATATAATAATTCAATAAAAAATATTTTTAAATGCACACTTATTTTTTTACTGTAGATGCTTCAGTTTTGTTATTAAAAATAAGTTATGCTTAAAAAGTGTCAACATTGACACTTTTATGTTGTGAAAACAAATAAAAAAATAAACTAATTTTTATTAGTAAAAGTAAAGGAAAAATCAGGTTAAATTGAGTTTTTATTAAGCTTAATATTAAATTGTGTTGAGATGGCCACAATTTGTTGTGTTTTCTGGGTTTGTACCCCTGAACGCTTTAAAAAAAATAATTAAGCTATCGCAACTAGCAAAAAACATAGGAGATTTAGAGTTTTGAGTTGACAGTGGCCATGTCAACAAAGTGTTGACATGGCCACTGTCAATATTATTATTGTTGACATGGGTGCTGTTGCCCCTCCTCCTATACAAGAGCTGTCTTTACCTGAAATCACCTGTTCTCCTATTGAGGAGGACATCTCAGACCCACCTATTATCCCCACTGTATTGAACCTTGGAAATGGTCCCTGTCTAGTAGCTTAACCCTTGGGCACCCCTGACTTGGAGCAATTCATGGCAGTAGCCCTTGAGTAGCTTGTGAAGGGGCCATCCCCCACCTCCAATTACAGTTTAATTAAGCAAAATACTATAAGTTGATTGTGGCCCTGCAATTTCCACAGCATCTCCTTGCATTGGCTGTTTTTTGCAGAAAATTTATTGTCATCCTTTGTACAACCTGCCTTAGCCCACCATCAAATGGTGTTAGGGCTCCACATTTGGGAGATTTTGTCTCTACAAGCAGCTGTCACTCATCACTGGGATCAGTTTGCTGCCTATCAACAATGGATTCACTCCCTGTTTTCCTTAATGTCAGACAATCAGCGCAACTCTGTCACTTCCCAAACCAGTTTTATCAATTTCATCAAACAAATGTGCCAGTTCATTTATTAAATATGTCAGAAAAGGTCTACATGAGTTTTACTAGTTGGAACAGCCATGTAAAACCCAAATAGATTCCACCCTGAATTCCTGCCTGTTGAGCAACCTTAGTTATTGCTGGTATGTTCAAAGCTACAGATAGATGTTAGCCTTGCCAATGTACTCTACCTAATCCTATGCAAGAGCACTACAGACTGCAATAGAGTAGAACTTTGAAGATAATTACGTTTATTGAAACTGGAGTACAATCTAGCCAGCAGCTGCAATCTATCCAGGTGTAACTATGAACCCCCTTCTTTTCAGGTGTCTATATCAATATATACTGCAACAACCCTTGTTCTTGTCCTTTCAGACAGTTCTCAGTGGCTACCTTTGCAATAGGTCTATCTTTGCTGGCTACGCCCATCCTGATTGGCTGTCCTTGGCACATGATATGCTACTGGCCTTAGCAGGCGTCCATGGCACTTCAGCTACAGTCTACACTTTTCTTGAGCTAGCCTACTGCCATTTATTGATTGGCTGTATCTTACACGCCTATTATTGCGCTGGGAAACTACGCCGTATTTAGTTGGTGCTTAGAAATTGTCCCTGTTCAGCCCTCCTATATTGGAAGGTATAATTCCGGTATTCCATTTGCAGAGTTTAATCTGTGATCCTTTTCTGGTTGGCAAGTTTTTTGCTTATTAATGCAACGATTCAAATTAAGGATTATACGCCATATAATAGCAGACTCAATCCATTAATGACTCAAAGGATTATCTGCTGTGTAATACTGATCCAACTTGGTATTTCTTAGCCATTTGTATATCACTTGTTTGATATGAACATATACATCCATCAGGCTGTTTGGGGCTGAGTTGATACAACATCCAGTAGGGTAGAATAGGTGATATAAAATTGATGATCTAATAATTACACGATGTGTAATCAGTGGTATTCACTATATTGACTAACGTTTATAAAGGGCGTATAATAGTTACATCAATTATAATAAGGCAAGCAATATACGGTGTATAATCACGTCACATTGGGACAATCATTGATAATACAGCGTATAATTGTTACATCTATCATAATAAACTAACAATTACACGGTGTATAATAACCTACACTTGATCAGTGAAAACCAAATGACAATACAGCGTATAATTGTTACATGTTTCATAATAAACTAGCAATTACACGGTGTATAACTGCTATATCTATTTATATAATGATGACCAGTGATATTACAGCGTGTAACTGGTTAAGATCTGCGTGCAATGATTAACCTGTTCATTTGTGGTCAATCAGCCTAAAATTCACACTGCCTCTTCAATTTTGAGCAACTTGTACAACAGCTCAATGAGTTCAGTACTTACTCCTTTGACCAATTACAACAAGTAGCAGACCTTGCCACTAGAGGCCTCTGCAAGATCAATGAAGAGTTTGATTAAGAAAAAGCTACTACAGCTGCCGCCATTGTCAGCTTCAAAATCAAGTGAATAAGTTGTCTACGCCCAAGCCAGATGTTCCTCCTTCTCCCCCATCTGATGATCTGATGAATAGAGAACAGAAACTATGGGAAGTCATTTGAGATATACATGCATCCACTTGCAGTCAGGGACACCCAACAGACCTGCCACAGCCAGACCCTCAGGTGCTTGCCTTGAAAACTCAGGCTACTGAGCTACATCAGGAAATTGCTGCTCTACGTGAGATTGTGGCAACTGCCACTAGCCCAGTGGAGGCCATCAGCAAAGATGGCTGCTGCCCTGGACTGCCATGGCGCCCCCAAATCTAATGAGCTTGAGAGTTGATTGCCCTAGTCAATGAGGTGGACCACCTGAAGTGGGATCACTCTAGTATTGATAAGGATGTACAAGAAATGAGTGATTTAATTAACTCAGTGAACAGCAGGTTTGTCCCTTGCCTCTCAGTGGGACCAACTCTGACCTCCTGGCTGGATGAGTTTTTTACTGTGCTAACCACACATGGTCAACACTTAGATGTTACTGAACAACAGACTGATATGGCCAACCAGACGGGTGCCCATGCCTCTGAGACTTTGACCACTCTTGAAGAGAGTGTCTGTCAATTGTGAGCACAACAGACCCCCTCATAATTAGAATCTGAGTTCTCCCCAAACATAAATGTTCTCAATAGCAATGTTGTGATCTGAGGTGCAGCACAGAGTCACAACAGAAAATCCTAACCTTAAGATTGGATTTGTACTAAGTCTCAGTTAGAAAAACAGGGAAGGCTATACAATTACCTTGTGGCCCTTATTGAATTATATCTACTAGACATGGCTAGAGAGAAGCCAAAGTATGTGGAGACACAAAGACAAAAAGGTGAATAGAACTTAATTTTATTGGTGAAATAGAAATGGAATATATAGTGGTTGACAATACCACAAAACACTACCAGGACAGTAGGATCACTCACCACAAGCATGAGTGAGGCAAGTGAGTTGCACAGAATCAGGAAACTGAACAATTGTGTTTCCAAATTTAGAGCCAGCCTCATTTAAAAGGGCAAAAGCAAAAGAGAGAGATTTGTCCTTGAAATAACCCAACAAAGGCAAAATTGAAACATGGTGAATGGCGGCATTTGCGACATTGCTCCCCCCTCTAGATTAGCCTTAGGGGGTTTTCTTGCAAAGAAACTTGGCATGCACTCAGGCAAACAAATGACCACTAGAGAGGAGTTTCAAAGTGTACTCTGACCCTTGTTTGAAGGTCATCTCTAGAGGTCCAATCCACAACAAGTCTAGCTTATGAGCTTGTCCTCCCACTCTATGTTGATAGTAGGGAACATGATCCCCAATATTGAACTCAGGCAGGGGGGATCTCCCAGCATTGTCAGGGGAGAGCTCCAGCAGCTTGGTCTTTTAGGCAGACGTGTAGGCAGAATCATAGATATCAATGATTTGATTAACTAGATCCTTGATATACTCATCAGGAATTCATGGCCTTATCAGAGGAGAGTAGGGGGCCCCAAGAACAATGGGGGTAGTGATTTCACAACCATACAGCAAAGCAAAAGGGGAAACCTGGTGACACAATATTTTCTAAGGCAATAGGCAAAGAGAGCAGCAGGTAAGTATAGATCCCAGTTGGCAGCGTCAGAGTAAGTGAGTTTCCTCATGATAGAAACCAGAGTTGAGTTTGCACGCTCAACCGCCCCATTGATGGAAGGATGATAGGGGGTAGAGAAAGACTGGTGAGACCCTAAGGCTTTAATCACCAAGGTCACTAACTTGGCTTTGAAGTTAGTCCCATTGTCAGACAACAACACCTGAGGGCAACCATGGCAGAAAAATACATCTTGCAGCAGAAAGGTAGTGGTAGTCTTGGAAGTGATGTCTTTAGTAGGACAAGCTTCTACCCAGTTGCTAAAATGATCAACAGCAATTAGGATAAAGCGGCAACTAGAGCAGGAGCAAGGGAGAGGCCCTTCAGCATCAATACTGACAGTGTGGAAGGCATGCTGCAGGGGACTAATTTGAACTTGTGGGCAGAAGCTTGAGGCCTTTGCAGCTGGCAGTTGTGGCAGCTAGCTATGACGTCTGGGATCAGAAGGCAAAGGTTTTCCCAGAAGTAATTCTTTTGAAGCCAGTCAAAGGTCTTGGCAATGCCTCCATGCACAGTCTCTTTATGAGCTTGTGACACCAACGAGAGGCAAAGACTGGGTTGTACATAAGGCAGATACTGGTCTTGTACTTTCTTGAAGAGCTGATTGTCATGTATAAGGGTATCTTTGGATAGCTTAGACAAGGCCAGTTGTACCTCTTCCTTCTCATTTTCCCAAGAAGACAGGTACCCAATTAGTTTGTATAACTGGTCAGCCTCTGCAGGGTGCAAAGCAAGAATGGGCATTCTGGAGAGCCCATCAGTGTTCTGGTGTTGAATCCCAGGGCAATGGATAACAGTGAAGTTGTATCCTTGCAGACGTAGAGCCCATCTAGCTAGGCGCCCTTCAGGCTTCTTAAGCTGTTGTAGCCACTTAAGAGAAGCGTGGTCAGTGACAACTGTGAAGTGGGTCCCATATATGTAGTGACAAAACTGCTTGACTGCATGCAACACGGCAAGGCACTCCTTCTCTGTGACACTATAGTTCTTCTCATGTTTGTTCAGCACGCAGGATGTGTAAGCCACAGGATGGTCTACACCCTTGTTGTCTAGTTGGGCCAGAATAGCTCCAATAGCAAGATCACTAGTGTTGGTATACAGGATGAACTCCTTATCATAGTCAGGATACACTAGAATTGGCACCTCTTTGAGTTTTTGTTTAAGGGTCTCAAAGGCTTGCTGTTGACTGGCGGTCCATTCAAAAATAACATTAAATATTAGCTGGACTAGAGGTTCACTAGTATCAGCAAAGTCAGGGATAAACTGTCTTTAGTAGCCCATTATCCCCAGAAAGACTTGTACCTCTTGCAGGTTGGTGGGCGGGAGCATTTTGTTGATGGCTTCAACCTTCTTAGTCATTGGGCAAATCCCAGTCTGAGTTACTTCATGGCCTAAGAATTCAAGACGCTCTTTGAAGAAGGCGCACTTGGAATGTTTCAGTTTGAGCCAGCTTCTTGAATCTTTATGAACACCTCTTTGAGAAGAGCCAGGTGATTGGTGAAGGTAGCGCTGAAAACTGTTATATCATCCAAGTATACTAGGACACACAACAACTTCAAGTCACGGAGGATGGAGTCCATGGCCCTTTGGAAGGTAGCCAGGGCGTTGCAGAGTCCCTGTGGCATGCAAGTAGGCTCAAAAAGCCCTTCAGAGGTAATGAGCGTGGCTTTCTGACAATCCTCAGGAAATAAGTCAACTTGCCAGTATCCAGATGCCAGATCCATTGCAGAGAATAATTTAGAGCCTCCAAGATGTCAGAGGGCATCATCAATATGCGGCAAGGGGTACAAGTCCTTCTTGGTCAAAGAGTTCAATTGTCAATAGTCCATTACAATACAATGACCCCCATCTTTCTTCTTTAAGATGAGTAGCAGGGATGACCAAGGACTTTGGGAAGGTGCCAGCAGCCCAGTATCTAACAGTTGTTTGAGTTCTTTAGATACCTGGTCGTCCTCTACACAACTGCGGCAATATGTTTTAGCACAGAAGGGGGGCTTTGCCAGTGTCAATCTGATGGATAACACCTTTGGCTAACCCATAATTGGTACTGTCCTTAGAAAAGATGTCAGAAAATTAGTCTAGTAAATCTAGCACCTCTTTCTGTTAAACTGGGGACAGTTGTGGGAAGTCTTGTACAGTGAACAAGGATAGGACTTGCGGCTCATCCTCAGGTAAGTTAAAGTCCTGTAATGTACCAAAAGGATGTGGTGATAGGACGTCAGGAGCATTCAACAACCTGCCATAACCAACAACCTGCCCTCTAGACACATGTATGGGGAGAGCAGTCAAGTTGGCAATTAGCAGTTGAACAGGATCTTTATGAGAGACATCCAGGATTCCTGGACAAAGATCGGGTTTGTTTCTCCCTAGCAAGGGAGGAGAGTACAACTCTAGTAATGTGCGCTCAGGCAGCTCATATGATATTTGGGAGTCTAGGATAGTTTGAGACCCAGGCAGAATAGTCACAGCATCAGTGGCCAAGAGAGAAATCCCTTCTGACGTGGGGCAACCATAGCAGGACAATTTATGTTGGAGGAATGGGTTTGGTATTTTAAAGTGAAAACACCAGTGGGATATTCCAAGGCACATGTCTTGAGGCGCTTCCCGGGAAATTTAACTGGCTCTTCAAAGATCAGAGGGACTTTGTATCCCAAGATAGAGAGGAAGCCATCCTTTAAGTTGATGATCCCATTATATTCCCTAAGGAAGTCAGTACCAACTAGCAGGTCATAGCTCTCATTCTCCAAGACAACAGCAGGTGCAGCCAAGAGCAGCTTGCCAAATTTCATGGGCA
Organism: Entomophthora muscae; assembly: GCA_014839935.2. NCBI lineage: Eukaryota > Fungi > Entomophthoromycota > Entomophthoromycetes > Entomophthorales > Entomophthoraceae > Entomophthora > Entomophthora muscae. The sequence continues at coordinate 94,351 of QTSX02000210.1, read as the reverse complement.
GAGCAGAATAAGCCCCTATAGCGCAAGTCATGGACAGCCCAGCTGTGCCATACAATTGATGATAGTTAAGGTTGGGGGCAAGTTTTAGCTTCTTGACCAGCTTCAAGGAGACAACATTAACAGGAGACCCCGTGTCTAAGACAGCCTTAATTCTTACCTTTTGGATGGATATTTCTACACAAGTGGTAGTACAGTCAAAGGGAGGGAGGACAGCCAGAATGTCTTGGGCTTCTGCTAGTTCTTTGTCCCACTTTTTGATCATGCATCTCAGGCCTGGGAACTCCTTATAAACCGTCTGGAGAGGGAGCAAGACTAAGACATTTTTGAACACAGCGTCAGCAACCTCAGCAGCTTCTTCAGAAGATTTGACAAGCACAGGAGATCTCTTGGCTTGGGTGAGGTTAGGGCAATAGACAACCTCCTTGGCTTCAGGAAGAGGCTTGGCGGTCATAGTAGTCTTCCCAGAACGTAGCTTATAAGGAACTGTAATAGTTTCAGGGACGGCCAGGATGGAGTACCCATAGGCATCAGGATCTTCTACATCAGAATTTTCCATGTCAGAGTCATCAGATATGTTGTGGAATAGCAACAGAATGGGAGGAGCCTCATTTTCAGCAGGCTCAGAGTCAGCAATGGAGGGTGGGACTGGAAGAGACTGGGAAGAATTGTCAATCAAGAGCGTCTCTGCCTCTAGGTTGACTGTTCTTTTACCGCCTGTTCCTTGGGATCAGCCCCTTCAGCTTGAGGATTGGTGTAGACTTTGGAATGGTGACCTATTTTTCCACAGTTATGAAAACCCTGTTGTCAAGGAGGATTCCACAAGCTCATGGTAAGGATATGCAGCCCACATGAAGACAAACCAGAGGTAGAGGCAGCACAATTCTCCCGCACAACTGCCCCAGAATGGGTAAGGTGCATATCCTTCAGCAGTGACTTTATACTCTTCATGGAAGAAAGCAAGGCTTTATGGGCCTTGAAGTGAAGGCACAGGAGCTGGTTAACCTTGAGGGCTTGAGCACAAGCCATTTATGCTTCATGTGCAGTCAACTGGCAGCTTGTGATTAGTTGTTGTCCTTCCAGGTAGAATCTATCTGCAAATTAAGCTAGGTTCTCCTTTGGTTTGAAGGCAATGTGCATGAAGGCGTCCTTCTTCACCTCTAAACTAAGATCACCACCAAACTTGTCAATCAGAAGCTGCTTAATATCTTCCCAGGTTTCAATGGTGGGCATTTCTAGCACAACTACTTATTGGTAGGTCAGGTGTAGAAAGGTCATAATATGTTCCTTCTTGACTTCATCTGAGGCTCTTCTTATGGCAGTTTCATAGATAGTTAGGAAAGCTGCAATGGTTGAGGTTCTGGGGTTAAAAACTTGCTTAAAGGTAGGCTTGAAATGTGCTTCTGGAGTTGGGCCATCATTGTTACTATCAAGTACGTTTATTTGTGGGGAGAATTCTGCTTCTGACTTGGTGGGGGCTGCCTGGATCACAACTGGTAAACACTATCTTTGAGGGTAGTCAAGGTTTCAGTAGTGCAGGTGCCCGTATTATTAGCAAGGGCAGTCTGTTGCTCAGTAACATCCAGGCACTGACCCTGTGTAGTTACTGCCGCAGAAACTTGGCCAGTTGGGAAGTAAGAGACAGGCCTACCAAAAGACAAGGGGCAAACCTGTCATTTACTTAATCAACCAATTCACTTAGTTCTTGTACATCTTTATCAAGCTCAGAGTAATATTGCTTCAGGAGGTCCACTTCATTGGCTAGAGCTATCAACTCTCTAGAAGAATGGATGCAGGGGGCTCCTGACAAGCCAGGGCAACAATCATCTTTGCCCACAACTTCAGGTAGACTAACTACAGACGCCATTGCCTCACGCAAAGTAGCAACCTCTTGTTGTAATTCAGCAACCTGAGCCGTTAGCGCAAGCACTTGAGGGCTAGGCTGAGGGACTTTGGGGGCAATCCTGACTGCAAGTAGATGCTCTTAAATCTCAAATGGCATCCCAGAGCCTCTGTTCTCTATCCACAAAATTTTCAGGTGGGGGGAAGGCAGAGCATCTGGCTTAGGCATAGACAATTCATTTACTTGAGTCTTGAGTTTGGCAATGGTAGCGGCAGTAGTAGCCCTTTCTTGATCAAATTCCTTGCCAAGTTTGTGGAGGCCTTTTGCAGCATTGACTGCTACTTGCTGCAATTGGTTGAAGGAGTAAGCACTGAACTTGTTGAGTTGCTGCACAAGGCATTCAAAATTGGTTAGATAGGCATTTAAAGTGGAATCTACTTGGGTGCGCCAGGGCTGTTCTAACTGGTGAAACTCATGTAGACGCTCTCTGACATACTTGGGGATGGACTGGCACATTTTTTCAATGGAATTGACCAAGCGGGACTGGGAGGTGATAGAGTTGCGCTGATTGTCTGATACTAAGAAAAACAGGGAGTGGATCCACTGCTGGTAGGCAGCAAACTGATCACAGTGATGAGTGATAGCTGCTTGAAGAGACAAAATCTCCTGAATGTGGAGCCCCAACACCATTTTATGGTGGGCTAAGGCGGGTTTTACAAAGGATGACAATAAGTGTCAGCAGAGCCAGCTGCTGAGAGGAGATGCTGGGGTAATTGTGGCGCTACAATCAATTCATAGCATTCTGCCCAATTGAACTGAAGCTGGAGGCAAGAGATGGCCCCATCACGGGCTATCCCAAGGGCTACCATCATGACTTGGTCCAAGTCAGGGGTACCCAAAGGGTAGGCCACTAGGCAGGGAGCACTCCCAAGGTTCAGCACAGTAGGACCAATAGGCAGGTTGGCATTATCTTCTTCAATAGGAGGACTGGTAATTTCAGGCAAAGTTGGCTCTTGTATAGGTGGAGGCAAAGGTCCTGAAAACGTAGTTGCAAAGGCAGTAACCAAGGGGCTCACAGCCCCTGTAGTGAGCACTATTTTTATTGTGTTCTGGGGCGCAGCACAGAGTCACAGCAGTAAATCCTAACCTTAGGATTGAATTTGTACTAAGTCTTGATTAGAGTGGCAGGGAAGGCTATGCAATTACCTTGTGGCCCTGAATGAATAATATCTGCTAGATGTGGCTAGAGAGGCGCCAAAGTACGTGGAGACACAAAGGTAAAAATGTGAATAGAACTTAAATTTTATTGGGTATAAAGATTTGGAATATATACTGTGTAGCTTTACCATAAAAAAGTACATGTATGGTAGGATCACTAGCCACAAGCATAATTGGGGCAAGTGAGGTGCGCAGGATCAGAAAACTGAACAATTGTATTTCCCAATTTAGAGCCAGCCTCATTTTGAAGGGCAAAAGCAAAAGAAAGAGATTTTTCCTCAGAATAGCCTAACAAAGGTGAAATTGAAACATGGTGAATGGCGGCATTCACAACAAGCAATAATGTTGGCCCCACTCCTGAGGCCCACTTCAAGACTACCTTCAAACAAGTCTTCAACCTTAAAACACCCACCATTGCAGAATTCTTGACCATCTACAAAACAGCCATGTGAAGAGCCTCTGATGAGGTTAAGAAAGAGCACATTCTAGCCTGCCTGCACCCAAACTTCCAAGGGGTGGTGGTACCAGAGCTGCCCACTATTGAGACTTGGGAAGAGATGAAGCAGCTTTTGATTGATGAGTTTGGTGGCAACCTTAGTTTTGTTGTGAAGAAGGACGCTTTTATGCACATTGCCTTCAAACCCAAAGAGACTCTGGCCAAATTTTCAGACAGATTCTTTATGGAAGGACAGCAATTGATAGCTAGCAGATAGCTGGCTGAACATGAAGCTTACATGGCTTGCGCTCAAGCTCTCAAAGTAATCAACTTCTGTACTGTAACTTCAGAACCTAAATGTAAAAATAAAGGATTTTCAAATCCTTGGTCCAAATTTGAATTTCTTTTGTGGGATGGCCTTTTTTAATTGAATATATTTTTGTTGTAACTGTGCTGTTTTAGCAGAGTTACAAGGGGAAAAATATTTAGAAACTAAAAAATATCCTTTATTGAGAGATAATGATTATATAGTAGTGTGAGTCATGGATAACAAGAACATGATTGTGTTGATCAAATGGTGGGATGGTGAAGGGGGTGGCTTGATCCTGGTAATGAGTCAAGTGCCAAAACAAGGTATCTACTGTAAGGGATCATCATTTGTTCATGTTGTTGGATTTGGAAATTTGAGTTGACTTCCTAGTCTGGCTTCAAGTGACTATATAATTAGATTGCAGGTCACAACCCTGCTTACTTGGAGCCTTGTTGGCGGGTTGAGCCTGCTGTTTCAACACCCCTAACTGAAGGTTGGCCTCCTCTGGGGGAAGGTTGTCAGGGAATTCAGGAGCCCAGGCGCCATACTGGACTAACTGTTGTTCCGTGGCAGGTAGGGCAGTCTCACACTGTTTCTGTTTTTCCTTACAGGGTCTCAGGCAATGATGGTTTAGGACCTTGTCTTGTTTAAGTTTCCTGAGTGCTTGAACAAGGTAAATGTTGTTTCTGTTTACCTTTAAGCTGATTGCTGGGCCTACTTTCTTGGGTTATAGTTTACTTTTGTTGGTATTCATGACCCAAACTTTGTTGCCAAACTCATGTCTGTTTTGAATGGGGAAAATGTCTTTTGTAGACGCTTGTTTTCTCTTTCTGTTTGATTGCTATTGGCCTCTATAGCTTGAGGTTCTGAGCGCAGGGGGACTTTACTTGGGATTTCCAGTTTGGATCCTGATAATGCTTGGATGATATTAGGCTGTGTACCATATACTAACTTAAAGGAACTTTTCCCGGTGGATCTATTCACACAATTCTGGAATACAAGCAATGTAGTCAATAGCTGCTTGTACCATTCCTCAGGTCTCCTGGTGGTGAGTTTAGCTAAGTCTTACATGAGGCTACCATTTAGCTGCTCCATACATATATTAGTCTGAGGATGATAAGGCATTGTCACTGTGTGCTTGACCCCATTTTTGGTGAGATATACGTTGGTTTTTTCAGAGGTCAACTCCTTGCCCCATTGGTTATCAGGAGCTCTGGCTTTCTGAACTTGCTGATGATTTCTTTTCCTATGAATTGCTGCACGTCATTGCCAGTATGTGTCTTTAATGCTTGTGCCACTGGCTATTGTGTGGCAAAGTCTATTGCGGTAATGATGTACTTCTTCTTTTTATGTTTTTCTGGCATGGGGCCCATGATGTCTAGGGCTCACACCTTGAAGGGTAGTTGCATACAGATATGCATTACTGACTTAGGTGTGGTTTTTGCTTCTTGCAAATTTCTCACATACTTTGCATTGGTCCAAGACTTCTTGAATGTCTCAGTACAGGGTTGGCCACCATGCTTTGTGTTTAAGGAATTTGTAGAGGTTGCAGCTTTTTATGCTCCCTAGGTCTCTATGGTAATGTAGGATGGTGTCAACTTGCTGATGTGTGGGAACATAAGGGATAGTAGTTATGTTAGACATTTTTTGATGTATGATTCCATACACATCTACAAATAAGTGCTTGTTCTTAATTACTGTTTCCTTTGTTATGTCTGTGGTGCCAGGAGAGAAGCCTTTGTCCTTTGTTTGGAGTACCAGGAGGGGCCAGTCTGGTTTGAGCCCATTCTCTCCCCTTGTGGTTCTGACGTACAGGCGCAAGAGTGCGTCCGCCATGGCAAGCTCTGGACCAGGCTTGTACTGTACAAGCATATTGAATCTCTCCAGGAGTTTCATCCAGAAGGCCTGATGGCAGGACAGATTTGCTTGTATTTTGAAGTATATAAGCAACTTGTGGTCGTTCAAAGCTGTGAATTATTCCTGTTGTTCTAAGTAGCAATGACATTTTACTAGGCAGTGCACATTTGCCAACAATTCCTTGTTGTGTATAGGGTATTGGCACTTGCCATCTGTCAGTTTGTGTGACTTGTAGGCTACAGGCAGGAAGTCACCATCATTGTTTTTTATTTGCAGTACTCCTCCAATGGATATGTCTGAGGCATAGGTCTCCATTTGGTATTCCCCATCACATTTGGGTACTTTAGGATAGGTGCAGTTGTGAGTTTCTCTTTGAGGCATCTAAAATAGAGGTCTTGTTGGGGGTCCATACAAATTTGGATTTGGCGCCAGTTATGGTAGAAAGGGGTGCAGTCAGAACACTACAGTCAGAACACTACATTCAGGTATGAAACAATGTACATAGGCAACCATCCCTAAGAATGTGCGTAGTTCTAACTTGTCTTTGAGCAGCAGCATTTTGCAGATGGCCTGGATCTTCTGACTGTTGGGTTTGATGCTGTCCTTTGAGACAATGTGTCCCAGAAAGGATAGATGCTTGTGGAAGAACTGGCACTTGGAGGGTTTGGCCAACAGTTTGTGTTGTGCCAAGGTGGCAAAGACTGCCTTGAGGTCCTTTTGGTGTTGTTCTACCAAGGGGCTGTAGACAATAATGTTGTCCAGGTAGAATAGGGCATGCTTGCCTATGTGTGGTGTGAAGACTTTGTTCATAAAGGTCACAAAAGTTGATGGGGCGTTTGTCATACCAAAATTGAGCATTACACATTTTTATGAGTGGTATTTAGTGCAAAAAGCTGTTTTGGGAATATCCTCCTCTTTGATATGGGTCTGGTTGTAGCCTGTGATTAAGTCAATCTTGGAGAAGACTGTGGTGCCACCCAGGGCATTAAAGAGATTGTCAATGAGTAGCAGCAGGTAACTATTCTTGATGGTAACTTTGTTTGGGGCTCAATAATCTATGACTAGGTGCAAGGTACCATCCTTCTTGGCTACAAAGAACACAGCAGCACCAAAAGGTGACTATGAGAGGCAGATAATCCCCTTCTCCAACGCCTCTTTGAAGTAAGCACGTAGGGTGTCATCTTTGTTAGGAGTCAGGCAATAGATGGATTGTGTCTTAGGAAAAGCTCCCTTGAGCTGGATGGAGCATTGGATATTTTTTTCTGGAGGTAGCCCAGGTACGACCTCCTTGAAGTTTTCTGGATGGCAGGCTACAATTTCACAATCTTGAGGTGTAGTGGTGTCCTGATGGTCTTTGAAGTGTATTATCTTGTACTGGCAGGAGTCCCAGTCAATTGCCTTGAGGTTCTCTTTTTTGTCCTGGGTCTCTGTGATACGCACAAAGACGTGGTCACATAGGAGTTGGTCTACTGAGTAAGGGTAGATCTGGTGGTAGACGCCCTTGCATTTGATGGTCAACACCAAAGTTGCCCATTCTATGTGGGGATTGTTTTTTGCAACCAGTCCAGACCCAGTACAATTTCAAACTTGGGAACATCAATGACAGGTCCTTGGATGGTGAAATTCAGGTTCTCAAGCATGACAGAGAAAGGAGCAGATTCCTTTATCACAGCAATGTGATGTTCATCAGCTAGAACCACACTTTTAATCTGCAAAGGATTTTTGGCTAGCTTGAACTTATCTACAAAGCTGCTATTGACTAGGGTTTGGTCTGCTCCTGAGTCCAGGAGTGTTGACCCTGTGTAACTTCAAAAGCAGAAAGGATAAGACATCAGTTTATTGGGATGCCTGGCAATGGATTACAGTACCAGGTCCTCCAAGGGCCCTTGGATCATTGGGCATTGGTCCACGTCCTTGGGTCAGTACTCATTGTTAGGCAAGTCAGGAATTGTGCAGGGAGAGCTTGGCTTGCTTTAAGCTCTCCCCGGGGTTCACCCTTGTCTTGGTTGTCTTGTGTGGTAGTGACACCAAAATGAGTACAGTTTGACTGACTGTTGTTCCTGTTTCTGTGTCTATTGGCACCTGCAAGTTTATGGTTTTTGTTGCTGCTGTTGTTCCCAGGGGGTGGTTGACTCAAGTGCCCAGCTGAGTGAGATTCTTTGTGTCTCCCTCTTTTTCTATTTTGCTCCTTTTGGAGGGTTTTGGATGTTTTCTCTGCCTTGTGGTACAACCTTTGCAGGTTGGTTACTTGGTCCAGGTTTACGTGCCTCATTATGTGCAACTTGAGAGTATTGTAATACATGAGATGGGTAGCTGGAGTGTCAAAGGCCATATCCAAGGGGTACATAGTTTGATTTCCTTGATGGCATAGATGAGCTCCTTCACAGCGCTGGTCTGGGTTAGGTTCTTTACTTGGTTTATGATCATAAGTGTGGTGTTCTTTAGCACAAACCTTGCCAATAAGTCTTGTTTGAAGGTGTCCCAATCCTTATCTATGTGCTCTTTGTGCCACTTGTTGCACCAAGTTCCAGCATCATGAGTCAGTTGGATGGAGATCTCTGCTATCCATAATTGTTGTGGGCATTCTATTTGGGCTAGTTTGCTTTGGGAAGATTGGATCCATGCAGCAGCGTTGTCATTGTTGGCCCCAGAAAAGGATTCCAGGGCCACACTTTGAAGTCTCTGGGTTACGTAAGCTGGCATAGTGTTTTTGTCAGTTGCTCAATGCATAGCAAAGGGAGCCTGGAAGAGCCCTTGGGCAGACAGGGCATTGAATTCAGGGAGTGGAATCACCATGTTCTGGTAGAGGACAAAACCATCAGGTATCTTGACACCAGATGTGTACAATGTCCAGTCTACCAGGAGACCAGACATGATTCTATCAATTATTTGTTGACTGCGGCAAGTACAAGCAACCGGTGAAATTGTGCAAGATAAGGTAGGATGAAGAACCTACCTGTGCTACCAATGTTGTAACTGTGCTGTTTTAGCAGAGTTACATGGAAGAAAATATTTAGAAGATTGATAATAATCTTTATTGTGAGATAGTGATTATATAGTTCATGTGAATCAAGGATAACAGGAACAAGATTGGTGATCACACAGCTGGATGAAAGAAGGGGGTGGCTTGTTCCTGGTAAAGATTTAATTGCCAAAACAAGGTATCCAAGGTAAGGGATCATCATTTTTTCATGTTGTTGGATTTGGAAATTTGAGTTGACTTCCTAGCCTGGCTCCAGGTGACTGGATAATTGTATTACGGGTTGCAAACCCACTTATTTGGAACCTTGCTGGCGGGTTGAGCCTGCTGTTTTGACATTTTTTTGTATTTTATTTGAATTTTTAAAAATACAGGAACTCATAGACACTTTGAAAATTTCAAGTTAAACTGCATATTTACAATGGACAAAATGAATTGACTGGAATCAGATTTGAAGCATTCAAATCCATTAATCATTTCATTAATTTTACTATGTTTTTTGGAATTTTGGGATTATCAAATCCAAGAACCAAATTTCAAATCACTTTGAATGCCACTATTAAACTCAAATATTAATTGCAGGAACTGGAATCCAAATTGAATGTACAGTAAGCACACTAGGAAAAACCAATTCAAATCAAGAAGCTCCACCACAACTAAAATCAAACTAAAGATTCAATCTCAACAACCATGTTTAGACATTAAATTAAGTGAAATGTAAAATTACCCAAACCCGGAAAGGATACAATATTATACACTTCAAATCACAAATATAGAAATTCTGTTACTATTCAAGGCTAAATCAAGATAAAACAACCACCCACAACTAAACCAATAACTCCAAATAAATACATATTTAATCTAAAAAATATTTTTTATTTTATTTTTATGGACTGTCAATTGCATTCTCAACCCGCTTCTGCACCAGCCCGTGGGGCAGCCTGTCCACAAGGGCGTTCCAGAGGGTCCAAGAACAGACCCAGAACCCAACTTGAGGGGATTCATGCTATCATACAGGCCTCTCAAGGCGTCATAGCCAGTCAACCACCTCCTACATCCCAAGCCCAATCAACCAGCCCAAATCCAAGACAGAAGCCGCTCTCAAGGCCTGCCACCAAAGTCTCCTACACCAGGGTCACCAGGAACACTGAGGTTACTTACACCTTCACCGTCTACCCAGTTGTAACCTGGCCCTGCACTCTTGATCCAAGAGTTGCCATTACATGCCCCCACATTTTTGACACTTCCTAAGAGCCATTGGCCACAACTGATGTGCCATCTGCGCCTGTGATGTATTCCACCATTGACAGCGCCACCACAAGCAAGAGTGATTCCACCTTCTACACAAAAGTCCCCATCCCCTGTGTTGAGCCTGCTAGCCAGGATGCCGCGGTATCTGCCAAGGGCCGGCATCAGTTGACGGATAGTGAGTGTGAAGCTCTCCTCAACTTCTTGAACAGAGGAATGTCAGTTTGGGATATTGCGTCCCAATTTGGTATCACAGCCAGATACATTGGTGACACAAACACCAATATGGTAACACCAGGAAAATTTCCAAATCTACCAAGGCTAAGCGGCAGCCCAAACTCCTTTAGCCTGATCATATTGATGCAATCAAGCAGTTGATTACCAAGAGTTACCACCTAGACTCACTTGCTGTCCAATCAATGCTTGTCACAGTTTGGGTTTTCTGTCTCCAAACCCCTTTTATACAAAGCAATGGTCAAATTGGGCTTCTCTTGGAAGGTCCTTGGAGTTTCTCTGTATAATTGAAACAGCAAGAATACCATCAAGGATTGACACATTTATGCCAAGACCTATCTTTCTCTAAAGCAGACTGGAAATGTACAGTTCTTCTACATCAACAAATTGTTGTTTTCCTCCTCACTCAGGTCTAGGCATGGGTGGGCCAAGAAGGAGCCCAAGGATGGTGTAGCCCATTGTGCAGCTGTCTGTTCCTAGACCAGTTCCATGGTAGCGCTTCTTGGTCCTCGCAGGTTGGACCAGTATCAGAAGATCAAGGGTTTCCACATTAGCAGGACTTTTCTTGATTTTCTCCAAGCTGTAAAGGAGTACCTCCTGATCAATTACAGCAGCACAACCAACATTATTGTGTTGGATAATGTTGGGCTCCACAAAGTGGATATGGTTGTTTCCGAGTTCCTGCCCATTGACAAGAATAGCCATTCCTCCAACCACCACCTTGCTGATTGTCCAATGAGACTCCTCTCTCTCCTGCCATATTCTCCATTTCTGAATCCAATTGAGGAGGTGTTTGGTTGGATCAAGGATAAGATTAAAGCAGGGCTTCCACAGGACATCAAAGATCCCTTCAATATCTTCAAGATCAGCCAATTTTCAATGCCACCTGATGTGGTGGCAGCTTTTTACAAGCACTCTGAATCATTCCTCCTCAAAGCCCTTGTCTCCAAGCCAGTCAAATAAATGGGTGCTCCGGTTTTATTTGTTATTATTTTTATTTATTTTGTTTTTATTAGGACTCAAAATTTTATTTATATATAATTATATGATGTTGTATTGTATTGTAGACATATAATAATTTGTACAAAAGTTAAATAAAATTAATAATACTAGATATAGAGACAAATATTTTTGTTATAATGTACCAAATATTGTATTGACTGTATAGCTAACAAATAAATAAATCAAAAAAGATAGAAATAGATTAATTTTATTTAAATAATTGTGAACCTTTTTAGTACAATGGCTTTTTTAAAAGCCACAGATTTGGCCTTGGGAGTATAATCTGACCTGATTGATTTAGTGCCACTATAGCACACAACACAAAAACCATTGATTTTCATGTATCTCTTTCTAATGAGTACTTATGACGCAGTTTAAGCATAGTGAATATATTTATCAAATCATATTACAAGGAAAAGGTAATTCAAGTTCTAAACATTCACTTGTTTAAATATAAGTGGAGCAGGCAGTTTGATTTGGATAAATAGACCTCTCATTCTTTAACTACATAATATACAAACCTGTACTTGGCAATTGACAAAATAAACAAATTTTTAAGTCATATTTTATTATTTCATGTGTTTGCTTACTATAACTATTGTATTATAATATATTTAAATATATTATTATTTAAATATTAAAATTTAAAATAAAAATTAAATTGCAAGAGAATATTTTTACTAATTGGATGCAAATTGCAAAGGGGAATGCAATTATTCCAGGGAACTATACCCTGAAATTAAATTTTCTGCTAATGCGTTCAATTGGGATCACATACTCTTATGTACATGGTGGACAACTCTGGTGCCAATTGCTAGAGGGGTTGCTGAGCAGCTTATAAAAGGCAGTTGTAAAAGCAAATTGATTAGGAGTTGGCTCTTGGAAGGTATTGTGTATCCATACAACAAAACTCCCATAAAACAGTTGTATAGGACATGCTCTACGGTTTATTAGCCCTGTGGTGTCTTCATTTTATCCAGTGCCAGCCAGCAGACGTCCATTTGAAAGGGGACGTCCTCCAGCTTTTTTGTGTTAGCTTTCATGATGCAGTGAATGATTACCCCAAGGTAAACAGCAAGGTGCAGTTGCTGTAAAGTATATCTTTCCACAAATAAGCAGAATTTCTTGTATATAATGACCAATTTATTTGTATAGGATGTATTTGAAAATTTGATTAAAGGGGATTCAGGCGTTTTGGAGGGATCAGCCCCTCATGCCTCTGTAAAAGATATGAATAAAGGTTTTATCTTATTGACTAAAAATACTTTGCCTATTTGATTTGATATTAATTTGATTAATTTAATTAATTTATTGAATATTACTGCCTTGGTGTTTTCTTGTGGAACTTGAAATTGATTTTTTTAAGGTTTATTTAATATGAGTTTATAGTTGAAAATTGAAATTGTTCAAGACATTCAAAGATATATTTGTCAAAATTTATGTTGACATATATTTTAATTTCCATCATTTCATTGAAATTGATACTTGTGTCTACTTCATAGGCTTCTCTAACCCAAGTTGAACTTCCTTCTGGCACTTTGAATTCCCTATTCATTGCTCCTTTTGTTGGATATTGACTGATGTTATTTTGAATTATTTTATTAATTTTATTTCTGTTTATTTGTATTTCAGGGGCTACAAGTGATTGCTAACCCCTTTAAACATTACTGGGCATGAAGGCTGCCACCTCAACAACCTCAGCCCCATTTCTTGTTGTGGCTAAAGTAAATTTAAGTAAAACATAAAAAACTTACTGATTATTTCCCCTACTTCTCCCTCAGCAACCAATGCCCCTTTGGCAAACTTCATGAGTGTTGGCTGATCTTCATATTATTTCCTGGGCTTGATCTTCCTTATTTTCTGTGCAACTTGTGCTTCCTCTTGATTCTAATTTGATAAATTTTCAGTATTTCTCAAGTGCTTCTGCTTCTTGAATGTGTTTCATTTTCATATGTTTACATTTGATAATTTTCATTTATTCTGTTTTTAATAGATTCCTCTTCATTTCTGGTAATTTCTGGTGTTTTTTTCCTTTTATTCTATTAGTTTGATTTTGTTATTGCTTTCTCTGGCTTCTTGCCAGAACTCCCACAAATTGTAGGCTGCATCAATGAAATTCAAACTTGATAAAATTGTTACCTGTAGATTAAGTAATGATTATTTGTTCTTTTCCTCTATAATATTTCCCAATTTATTCAGAGCATCTTCTTTGACTGGATTAGTGGCTGGCCTCTGTTGCCCAGTTTTCCTGTTACTAATTCCCTGATATCATTCTCTATTTCAACAAAATTTTGCATGTGTGCTTCTAATTTATTTATCAAGTTGTAGATATTTGACATGTTGTTTGAATTAATCAAAAAACTGGTTTTTATAGTACTACCATCAACACATGAATATTTATCATTATCAATAATAAATTAAGGACCATAAATGTAAATGTTATATTAGAATATTGTAGGTATGTGTTAAATCCTGATATTTAGATATTATATGCATAACTCAATGCATTCTTTATAATAAAATTCATTGTAAATGGGGCCTTTTTCATTGTAATTTATATCAATGAATTGTGGTTATATTAGAGATCCATTAACACTTAGTACAAATATTGATACATATTGCATTTTACAGCCTTTCTATTTACCTATTAGTAATAATTCTGTAAGCTTTTAAGTCGGATTTTGTGAGTAATAATAATATAATGAATCAATAAATTACTTTTATAACCATTAATTGGCTGATTTTCTTTGCTGTGATAATTGTGCTTTTCTGATATTTATGCACTGGTGTCCAATTGGTTGGTTTCACATCCAATTGCACAGGCAATAGGAAACATTGTTGCTACCCTGAGACCAAACGTGGTTGGGGTGGCAACCACAAATCCTATTGCCTGTGCAATTAGATGTGAAACTAACCACTTGGATACCAGTGAGTAAATATCAGAAAATGCACTGTTGCTACAGAAAAGAAAATCAACCAATTAATGGCCATAAACAGTAATTTATTGATCCATTATATTATTATTATCTCACAAAATCTGACTAAAAGGTTTACAATATTATTATCAATAGGTAAATATACAAGCTGTAAACTGCACTATGTATCAATATTTTTACAGTAGTTTTAAAAGCTATGACAACAACCAAAAATACCTCAGGTTTAAAAAAAATGATTCCAGATTTAAGTAAATTCTAACTATCAGGTTAAAATATACACTCTGTTAACAGGGATTTTTGGCATTAATGGGCAAAATGGATCAACACAGCAAAGAAGTTCTCACGCGCAAAGCAAAACTATTCAAAATACAATCTGAAATACATTGATTCACAAACAAAAGGACTTGAGTTGAATTTCAGTGTACATATGTTTACTATGTGAATTGGTGACAAAATACACCCAAGCACAGTGAGTCAAAACTCAATCCAAAACCAAAACACAATAGCAACTCACTATGTAAACAAAATCACTCAAATGTTGTGTGCAATGGATTGTAATCAAGAATGATACCAAGGTATCTAAAATAGGGCACAAAATCTGAAACACAAATTTTAAAAATATTGTGTTGGGTGTTTGAATTTGGCAGTAAAATCTAGGAAAATGGGTGGATTTTTTTGAGTATTCTAAAATGGGTGTTGTAAAACCAAAAACAACTAATTAATAAATAAAAAATCTATAATCAGGATATTGGGTGGGTAAAACACTAATTAAATCACCATATTAAGATAAAATCAAAAATTAAAACCAGGGAGTCACTTAATTAAATTACATTTAATATTTTATTACATTTTAAAATGAAAGGTACACAACAACAGAGTGACAATGCACCTGTTGTGCGCTGCAGTTGTGGTTGCCCCACGGGTCAAAGAACAGAGTTAGTGCAACCCAAGTGCCTACTCAGGAAGAAGATGGGTGAGGAGAGTTCAATAGTGACACAGCACTGACAAAGCTGTTTCAAGGAGCACAAGCTACTAGGGTGTGGAGTGTTGCAACATCTTTGATTACTCCCTCTTGGGGAATTAACACCCTGAGAAGATCACCAAATGGTCCACCAGCCAGCCAGTAAACTGGGGGCACCATTATCAGTCAAGCCATCTATGACAAGGATCTTCCAATCCAGATCATAAATGGAACACAACTTGAGTAAGCCTTATGACCCAAGAGGAACATCACTCAGATAAGCCCCATGACCCCCATGACGTACATGGATGGCATGTGGCTTGTCATGATACTATATATTATTCCATATTCATATCCAATAAAGTATCATGCTCTTCCTAATTTCCCCCTTTTCCATTTTTTATACTTCCCAGAAGCATAAACTCAACAGTGGTAGCACAGGTAGGTTATCCATACCTACCCAAATCAAAGGAAAAATTCCTCCTAAGAAAAAGACCCAAGCAATGGTACTCCCTAACAGCTGGAGAGACTACAAAGAAGGACAAGACGTTCCTGCAGGTTTTGTTATCTACAACAAAGTCCTTGTACCCATTAAACAATACAACACTCTCAAAGCCCAAAGACTGTTACCCACAGCCCCAACCACAACAGTACCACAGCAGCCTGAGATACCCAATATTATATCCCAGCGCCTGTGCATAGCTGAAATTGGTGCCTTTGTGGGATTAAGCCAAGAAAACGCCTCTCTTTAGATTAACAGTACACAAAGCAAGTTCAAGCAAATGGAATACCCCCAGAGACTCTGGGTCAGTGAAATTTTCCTCCACGTTACAGG
The DNA here is from genome assembly GCA_014839935.2 of Entomophthora muscae. Lineage (NCBI taxonomy): Eukaryota > Fungi > Entomophthoromycota > Entomophthoromycetes > Entomophthorales > Entomophthoraceae > Entomophthora > Entomophthora muscae. The sequence continues at coordinate 78,494 of QTSX02000210.1, read as the reverse complement.
GACTGCCTCACGTTTTGTAAGTGGATGGATAGCCCAACATCCCAACCAAAAGAGAGACTGGGAACTATTCAAGAGTGCATTCCTCAAAAAGTTCTCCATGAAGGATTCCAACGTAGTAATCATGACAGAACTTTGAACCTTCAATATGACAGGAAAAATTGAGGAGTACATTGCTGCATATGAGGATCTACATGACCACACACCCAACACCATCAATTTTGATGAACCTGGGCCATACTTGGACTTCTATAATGGTCTTCCCATACACATTAGACGTCAGTTTAATATGACCTGCTGCAAGAACCTTGAAGAAGTATTCTTGGAAGGAAAACACACAGCCCAAAAATCTGATGATATACATGAAACCATCAAGCGCAAAGAGAGTCCTTCAGCCAAGAAGGATCCTTGACCTAAAAAGCAGAACAACCAAGCCAATAACTTCCATCCTCAAACTGTGAATCAAACTGCACAAGCCAACCAGACAAGCACCAAAAATACCAATGAGGAGGGAAAAGCTCAGGGGAGTTCTTAGGAAAGCCACCCTCCCCCCAATCTACAAAACTTGTACAGGGACCAGGACATTAATTTAATCACCATGATCCAAGTACCCTCCAGCAACCCTCTACTGTTTGCCACCCAAACTGGAAATAAACTCCTCACTTATCCTTTCCGTTTTTGCAGATATCAGGGCACCACACTATTTGACACTAGAGCAGACCAATCCTAGTTGACAAGAAATTTGCCGGCCTCATGAGATTACCAACCACTCAAAGCAATATCAGGAGAGTTATGGCAGGCAACAGAAGCACACCAGTCACTTAAGAGGCAAAATTTTTCTGCGCCCAAATCAGAGACATGCAAACCACACTCAGTGGCCCTATCATAACAATCCCCAAATACAATGTTATAATTGTCTTAGATTGGATGAGAAAGACCAAACCTCATATTGATTGGGATAGTGCTACCATCACCATTCAACAAGGCAAAGTACACCACCATGTTTATCCAACTCACCTTGATACGCTTATGGAGGACCATGTATTTGTGAAAATCACAGAAACAGAAAAGGAAGTCAACCCTAGCAAAATTGATTGAGGCACATGTACGTATAAGATATACACTTCAAAAAACACAGAAACTCAACACAAACAGAACCCAATTAGAGACCAGCTAGTCAATGAATTTCCCTCCATATTCCAAGAATCACTACCCAGGTTATCCCCTGATTGGGGTATACAACATGAGATTGACTTAAAAGATAGAGTGCCTAAAGCACAACCCATCTACCGCCTCACACCACAAGAAGACAATGCTCTGAAAGCTTACCTTGATAAAGCACTCAAGAAAGGCCTCATCAGACCCTCAAAATCACCCTTTGGTGCAGCTGTCTTTTTTGTAGCAAATAAAGATGGAGGGCTCTGCCTGGTCACAGACTACAGGGTACTCAACAAGGTCACAATTAAGAACAGGTACCCTCTGTCCCTGATTGATGACCTTGTTGACGCCCCTGGGGGTCCCAAGTCTTCTCAAAAATTGACTTGACAGCAGGTTATTGCCAAATCTGTGTTAAGCCAGAGGACATACCTAAAACAGCGTTCAGAACTAAGTATGACTTGTTTGTATGTGTTATCCTCAACTTTGGAATGTCAAATGCCCCAAGCACCTTTGTGACCTTTATGAATGAAATTTTCAAGGAACACATTGGAAAATGGGCAATCATCTACCTGGACAACATCATCATTTACGGCCCCAACCTGGAGTAACACTGGAAAGATGTCTGCCTGGTCCTCTGTACCCTTGAAGAAAACCAACTAATTGCAAAACTGTCAAAGCGTGAATTCTTCTCAACAGAACTCCCATTCCTTGGTCATATTATCAGCAAGGACAGAATCAAAACAAATCCAAACAAGATACATGCCATAAATTAGATACCAGCTCCAAGAAATAAGAGTGAACTCCGCATCTTCCTTGGAATGGTAGCCTATGTAAGAAGGTTTATCCCTGATTGGGGTGCCCTAACAGCCCCCCTGTCTGCCATCACAGGCAAAAAAACAAAGTTTGTCTGGACACCACTACGTGATCAACACTTTCACCAACTGAAGGAACAAATGGTTACTGCCCCCATCCTACAATACCCAAACTGTTAGGGCATCTACAAGCTAGAAACCACTGCCTCTGATTATGCCATAGGAGGAGTACTTCATATCCAAACAGCAGAAAAAGACTTCCTACCTGTGGCATATGAGTCAAGGAAGCTATCTGACAGCAAAAAAAATCCCATACACAACAAGGATTTGGTAGCCATCATACACTGCCTTATGAAGTGAAAATGCTATCTAGAAGAAGCTCAAACGTTTAAAGTACTCACCAACAACAAGTTTCTAATATTCTTCAAAACAAAACAACTGTTGTGTTTGGCTCCTGGGGACAACATCCAGGAGGACACGGCAGGAAATCTTTATAAAAAAAGGTTTGAGGTTTGAAGCTAGCCTTGGGTTAGCCTTCAGGGCAAAATTAAGGGTGCATACCTTAATTTCCTGGAATACAAGATGTGAAAGTCCTTTTGGCAAAAATGATAGAAAAAAGCTTGAAGATTATTAAAGCCAACACAAATGTGGATAAACTTGTCTTTATTAGGAGAAAAGATTCTACTTAAATATTAGACAAGGGATAATGATCACTCATTAGATAGGCAGAGTGGCCAAGGGGGTCACGTTAGGATGAGGTCATACCAGGATCAGACAAGGGAAGGTATAGTATTCCAGAATGGGCGGATATTGGCACAGACTCATTTACAGAAAGCAAGGAATTCCTGAACTCAAAAGCAAAACCAGTCAAATCTTCACATTTATCATTATTTGAAGGCCATATCAAAATAGCATTAATGGCGTAATTTCCAACATCCCCCCTCAAGATTGGACACAGGGAGTTGATATTTGCAAAGGAATTTGGAATGGACCCAGGAAAAAGGACGTCCAGAGGACAGCAATTTCACAGTATACTTGACACCCTTTTTAAATGTGACTTCACAGGGCCAAACCCAGAGGGAATCTAGCTTATTATCTCTGCCACCTTGACACTTCTGGTAGTAGAGAACCAGGTTGCTATTAGATACTCAGGGAGGGGGCTCTAGCAGCATTGGACAAGGAGAGCTCCAGAGTCTTGACCTTGTAAGCAGTGGAATAAGCTGTTACTTGGATGTCAATGATACAATTAGTTAAGTCTTTAACATGGGCCTCAGGATTTTCAGACTCATCAACTTTGATCAAGGGGGGTCCCAAGATTGAGGGGGTGGCAGCTTCACGTCCATACAGCATGGAAAAAGGGGACTGACCAGTTACTCAGTGTATACTGAGTTGATAAGCAAAGAAAGCAGCTGGGAGGAACATGTCCCAATTGGCAGTTTCAGAGAGCGTGAGTTTCCTTGTTATGGACACCAGGGAGGAATTGGCTTGTTGACAGTTCCATTAGTTGAAGGGTTATATGGCGTGGAGAAAGATTGGTGGGTACCCATAGCTTTGACAATAGACGTGATTAGGCAAGCATTAATATTGGTGCCATTGTCAGAAAGCAGGACTTGAGGGCAGCCATGTTGGTAGAAGATATCTTGCAGCAATAAATTAGCAGTGGTCTTAGTAGTTATATCTTTTGTAGCTCTGGCTTTAACCCATTTGCTAAAATGGTCTATTGCAACTAAGATAAATTGACACCCAGACCTAGACCAAGGGAAAGGCCCAACAGTATCAATACTCACAGTGTGGAAAGCATGTTTAGAGGGGATGATCTTGAATTGGTGTTGGGAAGGGCAAGGGTGTTGGAGTTGACACAAATGACAGGAGATGAGAACATTAGGGATCAGAAGGCACATGTTCTCCCAGTAGAAGTTCTTTCATAGCCAGTCATGGGTTTTGGCTATGCCTCCATGTTCAGTTTCAATGTGAGCTTGGAGGATAACAACTATCCTCATGCTAGGGCAAACTTAGGGTAGGTAGGCATTGTTAACCTTTTTGAAGAGCTGTCTATCATGAATTACAGTGTCCTTGGATAGGGTCTGTAACGCCAAGCAAATGTCTTCTGGCTCAGTGGTCCAGTAGTCAGGATACCCTATTAATTTGTATAGGCAATCAGCATCAGCGGGGTGGATAGCTGGTATTGGCATCCTTGACAAGCCATCAGCGTTCTGATGTTGGGCCCCAGGACAATGTATCACAGTGAAATCATACCCTTGCAGACGCAGAGCCCAATGTGCTAGTTGACCTTCAGGTTCCTCTATTTGTTGCAGCCATTTGAGGGAGGAGTGATCTGTGACCACTGTGAAGTGGGTCCCATAGATGTAGTGCTTGAACTTTTTTACAGCATGCAGCACCGCCAGACATTCCTTTTCAGTGACTCTATAGTTCTTCTTGTGTTTATCAAGGACCCGTGAAGAGTAGGCTACAGGTTGATCCACGCCTTTGAATTCAAGCTGGGCTAAGATGGCACCCACAGCTACTCCACTAGCGTCAGCATACAAGATGAACTCTTTATCATAATCAGGATAGACCAATATAGGAGCCTCTTTGAGCTTGGTCTTCAATGCTTCAAATGTTTGTTGCTGGCTGTCAGTCCACTCAAAGGGGAAGTTGCAAAGCTGTTAGACAAGGGGTTCACTCAGTTCAGCAAAATCAGGTATGAACTGTTGGTAGTAGCCCATCATACCAAGGAATACTTGGACCTCTTGAAGATTTGTGGGAGGTAGTATCTTGTCAATGGCTTCCACCTTATTATTCATGATGCAGATTCCTGTTTGAGTGACCTCATGACCTAAGAACTTGAGCCGCTCTTTAAAGAAGGAGCACTTGGAGGGTTTGAGCTTTAAGCCAGCTTTTCAGATCTTGATGAAGAAAGCCTTGAGGTGTTCCAAATAGTCAGTAAAGGTATCACTGAATATGGTGATGTCATCAAGGTACATGAGGACACAAGAGAGCTTTAGATCTTGTAGGATGGAATCCATAGCCCATTGAAATGTAGCAGGGGCATTGCAGAGTCCTTGGGGCATATGAGTGGGTTTAAAAAGGCCTTCTGAGGTGATAAGTGAAGCCTTTTCTCTATCTTTAGGAGATAAGTCAATTTTCCAGTATCCAGAGGCTAGATTTATGGCTGAGAAAAACTTATATCACCCAGCCGTCTGAGAGCATTGTAAATTCTGGGAAAGGGGTATGAGTCTTTCTTAGTGAGAGAGTTCAGGCAGCAATAGTCCATTACAATGCAATGTCCTCCATCCTTCTTCTTGAAGATCAGTAACAGAGAGGCCCAAGGGCTCTGAGAGGGAGCTAGTAGCTCAGCTTCTAAGAGCTGCTTAAGCTCTTTAGATACCTGAGCATCCTCTACCCTACTACAGCGGTATGGTTTGGCACAAAAAGGGGGTGCATCACCAGAATCAATTGATGGATGACCCCTTTAGCTAGGCCATAGTCTGTAGGTCCAGAGGCAAAGATGTTGCTAAACTGATTCAGCAGGTCCAACACATCTTTTTGTTGGATGGGAGATAATTGGGGGAAGTTGGCAGCGGTGAATAAGGAGAGAACTTGGGGATTGTCTTCAGGTAGATTGAAATCACTAAAAGTTCCCAAAGGGTAGAGGGAGGCCACTTGTTCTTCCCCCAGTATACAACCATGCCCTATAACCTGGCCTCGGGTCACCTGCATGGGCAGGGCTGTCAGATTGGCAAGCAGTAATTGTAAAGGCTCTTGTGGGTTTGATCTATAATCCCTGGGCACAGGTGGGGTTCTTTACAGCTTAGTGATTAAGGAGAGTAGAGTTCCAGGAATAACTTTTCAGGTAGTTTGTAAGAAATCTGAGAATCAATCACCACCTGGGAGCCTGGAGGAATGTTGATAGCTGCTGGGGAAAGAAGAGATACCCCTTCTTCTGCAGGGCAGAAAGGAGGAGGGGTGCGCATGTTGGAGGAGTGTGTCCTATACTTGAGAGAGAAGATACCTGTGGTGTACTCAAGCACGCAAGTTTTAAAAAATTTCCTGGGAGGCGCGGAGGTTCCTCAAAAATCAAAGGGACCTCATATCCTAAGAGCAAAATATATCCATCTTGTAAGTTTACAATCCTGTTATACTCTCAAAGGAATTGTGTACCATCCAAGAGGCCATAGCTTTTGTTCTCAAGGACTACAGCAGGGGAAGCAATGAAGAGTTTCCCAAACCTCATGGGTAGAGGAAAGTAGGCACCAATGGCCCGAGTTTGTGCCATGCCAGCTGTGCCATACAATTGAGTGTAGTTGAGGTCAGGGGCCAGCTTAAGTTTCTTCATTAGTTTTGAAGATACTACGTTGACTGGAGAACCTGTGTCCAAGATGGCTTTGATTTTAACCTTTTGGATTGATACTTCCATGTGGGTTATATCTTTCCCAAAGGGGGGCAAGATGGCCAACACATCCTGCGCAGCCTCTAGCTCATTCTCTCATTTAGCTAACATGCACCTTAATGCAGGAACCTCCTTATACACAGTCTGCAGTGGAAGAGATACAGTTACGTTTTGGAAGAGAGCTTTGGCTAGCTTGGCTGCTTCCTCATAAGAATCAACAAAGACAGGAGATCAATGAGCCTGGGCTAGGTAAGGGCAAGCCACCATGGCTTTGGCTTCACTTGAAGGTGCTTGAGAAGTGGTGGTGGTCTTCCCAGAGCAAAGCTTGTACAGGACAGAGACAGTTTCCAGAACAGTCATAACAGAATAGCCATAACTTTCAGAATCTTCACTATCAGACTCTTCAGGGTCTGAATCACTGGAGAGATTGTGGAATAGGTGAAGAATAGTTTGGCCAGAGGAAGACAGAGCTTCCTCATCAAAAGGAGGATCAGGGGGAGATTGGTCAGCAGAGAGTGTCTCTGCCTCTAAGCTGACCTCTCTTTTCCTGCCTGCTCCTTGGGGTCACAACCTTCCACTTGGTGATTAGTGCAAGTACACAAGTGGTGCCCTATTTGGCCACAGTTATTAAAAACTTGCCTCTTAGTCTGTTCACCTGAACCCAGCGTCATAATGTGTGGCGTACAAGAGGTAGTCCCAGCATTACTGGCTTTATTTTCATATACCACCATACCCCCATGGGTCAAATGCATGTCTTTCAAGAGCGTCTTAATACTCTTCATGGAATTGGGTGAAGCCTTGTGTGCCTTAAAGTGTAGGAATAGAATCTGGTTCACTTTCAAAGCATTTTAACAAGCCGTGTAAGCTTCCCGGGGGATTAACTGTCAACTGGTGATTAACTGTTGCCTTCAATATAGAAGCGGTCAGCAAACTCAGCGAGGGCTTCCTTAGGCTTAAAGGTGATGTGCATAAATGCATCCTTCTTGACCTCCAAGCTTATATCTCTTCCAAAATCTTCAATAAGGAGGTGCTTCATATCCTCCCAAGTGACAATGGAGGGGAGTTTGGGGACCACCACTTCTTGGCATGTGGGATGGAGACAGGTGATGATATGTTCCTTTTTGAGTTCATCAGTAGCCCTATGCATTGCAGTCTCATAAATTGTTAGAAAGGCAGCAATGGTAGAGGTTTTAGGATCAAATATCTGTTTAAAGGTTGGCTTGTAATTTGGGTCAATGGACAAGGAAGAGGACTGACTGTTGTCACCTGGGTTGAGGCATTAATGGGAGGATTGCCCTCAAAATCAGATTCAGCAGCAGGCTGTCTAGCCCAGAGGAGTCAAAGGCTTTCCTCTAGGGTATCCAAGGTAGAGCTGTTCTGTCCACTGATATCTCTAGCGGTGGCAGCGGCAACTCTAAATTTGACAATCTTAATTTGTTGCACCAATAAGGTGCTAGCAATCCCGTTGAGGCAAGTGGTCAGGGAAGTGGTCTGAGCAACCAAGGGGATGACCTTTCCATTCATTGTCTCAGTAAAGCAGGAGAGGTTTTGTACCTCTCTTTCCAATGTGTCCTGCCTATCAGCAACATCATTTTTCACTTCTGCAATCTGATCCAGTGCACGTGAACAGTTGACCCAGGGTTGGCCTTCCAAAACAGGGCAGCAATCATGATTGTCCTGAGTGGGAGTATTAAAAACTTCAGTTTCCTCTTCACCTTCAGACTCAGAGGATGAGTCCTCAGAATTAGAGAGGTGTTGCCTTATATAATTAATTTTGCCTCACAAAGTAGCTACATGATCAGTGAGCAAAGCAATGCAAGGGTCAGACATAGGTTCAACTGAAGGGGGTTCTAAACAGAAGATTGACACCAAGTGGTAGCCTTGAGTTTGGCTATTGCTTCCCATACCTTGGCTTCAAAGTCAGATGGGACCTCAACAGGAGGAGCGGGAGGAGTCACCTCAATAGATGCTACTCTATTATCCACATAACTTTGCACTTGGTATAGAGTGTTGCATAATGCAGCCTTATCCATACCATATTGATGCTGCAGATGGCGGTCCCAGGTATCAACATGAGCTCCAACCAATTAAAGTTGAGAATTAATATGTTCTTGGAATTGGTTAATTTTTCAACCAGAATCTCAAAATCCTGGCAATGCTTTAGCAGAGAGGCCTCAAATTGTCCACACCATGCTGCTTGATGCTCATCCAATTTTCATAGTCAATCCTTGATGTATCCAGGGAGCAAGGAATGAAGGAAATTTAGTGATGCAGTCAAGTACTTCTGGGAGGCCAGAAAGTCACGCTGGTCATTGAAAATACACACAAAGAGACTGTGGGACCATTCTTAATAAGCCATATTTTAAGCATGGTTGCTTGAGACAGCAGTGGCTACAGCATTTACAAGTTAATTCTGGGATCCTAATTCAAGTTGATGGTTGCCCAGGGCAGGTTGGATGAACTGGTTGACTAACACGCCAATTGTATGCATGGACTCCATCAGTGCGGGGGGACCAAAGCCCAAGAGGGAGGAATACAGGTCTTTGGAAGCATACCCAGGACAGAGACTAGGGATAGTATGTATCACCACAGTGCCAGAGTGGAGCAGGGAGCTGGCGGCAGCACAAGCTTGCTTTTAGTTGAGGGAGAAAGCTGGAAGGGGGGCCCACGCGGGCCCAGGGGATAGCACCAGTACTATGGGAGTTGAGAGGGCATTAGTGATGTCTTCTTCTAGAGGAGTACTAGAAACTTTAGGTTGCTCAGGTACTTCAGAAACAAAGGGAGAAGGACCAGAGAATGTGCATGGGAACAAGGTAACCAAGGGGCTTGCAGCCCCTGTAGTGAGCACCATTTTGTTGTTTTTAGCTCCTGGGGACAACATCTAGGAGGACACAGCAGTAAATCTTTATAACAAGATTTGAGGTTTGAAGCTAGTCTTGGGTTAGCCTTCAGGGCAAAATTAAGGGCACATACCTTAATTTCCTGGAATAAAAGATGTGAAAGTCCTTTTGGCAAAAATGACAGAAAAAAGCTTGAAGATTATTAAAGCCAACACAAATGTGGATAAACTTGTCTTTATTAGGAGAAATGATTCTACTTAAATAGTAGACAAGGGACAGTGATCACTCATTAGATAGACAGAGTGGCCAATGGGGTCACATTAGGATGAGGTCATACCAGGATCATACAAGGGAAGGTGTTGTATTCTGGAATGGGTGGATATTGGCATAGACCCATTTACAGAAAGCAAGGAATTCCCAAACTCATAAGCAAAATCAGTCAAATCTTTGCACTTATTATTATTCAAAGGCCATATTGAAATAGCATTAATGGTGCAATTCCCAACAACAACACTTGTCAAGAAGACAAGCCAAGTGGATGAGTCTCAAAAAAGAGATACCCATGCAAATTGAATATAAGCCAGTCAAGGAAATGTTTACTGCAGATTCCATGTCAAGGCTATACAGCAAACATGTCCTCTGAGCTGATGGCAACCCTGACTGGCCCATGTTAATCATGGGGAATCTCCAGGAAGGGTTCCCACCTGGCACACCAATGGACATCCAAGAGAAGGTCCTCAAGAACAAACACCTGTTAAAAAACGTATATGTCATGCTACACCAAATACTTCCAAATGGTGACACCGTACCCTACGTCCCGTCAACTCAAAAGATTGGCACAATCCTCCAATATAACAGAGACCTTGGACACACCCACAGTAGAAACTTTCATAAATACCTTAAGACACGCTACTGGTGGCTCAACATGCTAGATGATATCAGAGAGGTACTGGAACAATGCAAAGTCTGTGAGAAGTACGCCCAAACCAAAGCACCACCCAAGTCAGTAGTACCCATATCCATTACACAACCCTTCAAGGTATGGTTGTTGGATATTGTGGGACCAATGCCTGGCAAAAACAAGGGCAAGAAGTACATCATCACAGCTTTTGACTATGCAACCAGATGGCCTGTGGCGCAAGTCACTAAAGAACACAAGGGCAACAGTGTGAGACAATTTATTATGAAAAATCATAGCCAAGTTTGGCAAACCTGACCTCCTAATCACAGATGGAGGCACCAAACTTAAGGCCATTAACACCAATATCTACCTTGCCAAAAATGGTATAAAATATATCACAGCCAGCCCATATCACCCCCAAGCAAATGTACAAGTAGAACAACTAAACAGCGCGCTTGTAGAAGCTCTCAGTAAGTTATCTGATAAAAATCCAAAGGCCTGGGTCAACATGCTCCCAAACGCGCTCATGGTCTGTAGAACAAGAGTTAACCACAATACAGGCAAAAGCCCTTATGAACTCATCTAAGAAAAAAAATCCTGCTCCTGTTAGTACATCTGCAGGACCACAACTACCTCTGCCCAAAAGGGTGCCAGACAACAGTGACCCTAACGTACAACGCGCTATAAAAGACCAAGAGGAGATGGAACGCCAAAGGGTTGAAAGGGAAACAATCCCATTACAACAAGAGAGATTCCAAGTCAGGGACAAAATCTGGGTTGTCAGTCACAACCAACACAAATTGGACCCAGGATTATGTGGACCAGGCATTTTCATGGAAGTCAAGCCCAATAACACCTACCTCATCAAAGGAATAGGAGCTTAGACTGAACTGAACTGAAATGTATGCACCATGACTGCCTCTGCCTGTTCAAAGCAAGAACAGTCCAACAAAACTCCAGACTCCCTGTTCCCAACGCCAAACTGGATCAATACCAAGCACGCATCCCTGACACTCTTAAGAAAATCCTCAAGGCTCTGCCTTCCAGCACCCCAGGGGGATATGTTGCAACATCTTCAATTACTCCCTCTTGGGGAATTAACACCCTGAGAAGATCACCAAATGGCTCACCAGCCAGCCAGTAAACTGGTGGCACCATTATCAGTCAAGCCATCTATGACAGGGATCTTCCAATCCAGATCCTAAATGGAACACAACTTGAGTAAGCCTTGTGGCACAAGAAGAACATCACTCAGATAAGCCCCATGACCCCCATGATGTACATGGATGGCATGTGACTTATCATGATACTATATTTTATTCCATATTCATATCCAATAAAGTATTATTCTCTTCTTAAATCTTCCCCTTTTTATGTTTATTATATTTCCCAGAAGTATAAACTCAACAGGAGCATCAACCCTTGGGTCCCCAAGCTGGCCCAGAAGCTCACCAAGGTTACCACTACAAAAACGGTTATAAACAAGGAGGTAGAACTTACTTTTTATGTGTTTGACGCTGTTTAATGCCAGGATTTGATCCTGTCAGTCATGCTGGAGAAAGTTAAGTCTGTACTTGACACTAGCTATGAGCCTTACATCAGTGATGGCAATCAGGAAGACAACAACAAGCCCAAGTTCTACAGAACTGGTGAGGGACAGCTGGTGTCAAAAAAGGTTGCAGCCTTCTACAACAAGGAACCCATGCCTTGCAAGACTGTCACCAATCAGGATCCAAGTTCATCTGAGCCCACTAAGCCTGCTCAGAAGCGCATTCTTGATATCAAGCAGATCATCTTATCTGGCTCATGCAGGAATCTGGTGACTACAAGGCTGCCTTGGTTCTTGTTGAGGTGGATCCAAAGTACGCCTCAAAAACCTTCAATAAGTTCATCAATACTGGCCATGTCCTTGCTGCGGAGAAATCCCTGCATGTGTCCACCATGCTCACCAAGGAGCACAAATGGGCAATCCACCAGTGGATAACCCAAGATTGCCATCTTGAACTGGCAAATATACAGGCCTTGGTTAAATCTACTTTTGGGGCTGAGTCCTCAATTTTCTTTTACTATCATCTGGTGAAGGGAATGCGCTTTTCCTGGAAAAAGCTCAGGGTATATCCCTATTATAGAAACAGCCCAACCAATGTCAAGACCCAGAAAAAATACACTGAGGCGTACACTGCCCTCAAAGCCAAGGAGACAGTCAAATTTTACTATATTTACAAATCAGCATTTGCCTTTTTTATGTGCAATGCATATGGGTATGTCCCAAAAGGCTCAAATGATGGGGTAGCTTGGTGTGCTGAAGTCTGCACCACAGCCTATTCAATGGTGGCTCTCCTCAGTCCAAAGGGGATTGAGCTTTATAAAATGATATTAGGATCCCACAACAGCCAACCTTCCTATCACTCCTCTGATTGGTCCAGGAGCACCTGAGGCTCACAAGCCCTGGCTTCACCAATGTAATTGTGCTGGATAACATTGGTCTCCATAAGGTGGCAGATATTCTTGAAGAATTTCCATCAATTGACACCAGTATTGCAGTGGGCCCCCAGAAATTGGCCACCTCAAATTTGCGCCTTCTATTCCTCCCCACCTATTCCCCCTTATTGAATCCCATCTAGGAAGTTTTTGGGTGTCTCAAGCAAGTCATCAAGCAAGGGACCCTAAACTTGGGACCAAAGACCTCTTTGATTTACTGCAGCCCGGATCCACACCCTCCCAGCTGAGACTGTGGCCAAATTCTATGGCCATAATGATTTATTTCTCCCCGCAGGCCTTGCCAAACAGCCAATTGACTAAAGGCTTAGTGTGTCCAACTTTTTTATATTCTCTAATTTACTATTCAAGATTTATTAATTATCATTTTATATTTAGAAGCTTCCAAGCCTGCAATCACATTCAGCAGGACCATCAATGGAGGTTATTAATTTATTTATTTTATATTAATTTTTTATTATGCCATCTGAGGTTATTCCAAAGACTTGATACTGGATTAAGTGAATATATTTATATTACTCTTAATAAATAAATATAAAAATTGATTAAAGAAAAATTTATGGTTAATGTACAACTTAGATGTATATTTTATTAACACATTATTTTGCTTTTATGAAAACCTTCTCTGGGATTTATTTTGCAAAACTTGTTTGCTAAAATAAGTTTTTATAAAAATTATTTATAATAAAAATAATCTAAAGTGTAAAGATATTTATTGGAAAAGAGAGTTTTAAGGGTGCCTGTAATGAGGTTGGCAGTATGTGCCCACCCTGTGATGGAGGTGGCGCACAACCTCCACCGCCACACCATGGACAGTGGATATACCCTGGTTAAAATATTCTTGGCGGCTAGTAAAAGGGATTAGGGTCAGGTGGGAGTGAAGCAGCAGCTTCTCAGGCGGGGCTGCAAACCTGTATATTCCAGCCAGGACCAGGGCGTCCTGATAACGTGGTCAACCAAAAGTTGTAACCTGGGGGACCTTCTTTCCATCCAGGGAGAGCCTGACCTTTTTGATCCCAAGAAGGACCCTGTCCAGTTCCTTGATGTTTGCACCCATTCTGAAGTAAAAGAAGAACCCCAAGTAAACCACAAGGTAAAGCCTTTGCCCAGCAAAGGCTTCAGTAAACTCACATCTTATTGAACACAGCACAGATCTTTTTCTTGTTTTTTGTTTTAGCAAAGGTGAGATCCATTGCTGGAGGGACCCCTGTCTGGTTGGCACTCCATGTCAGCCCAAAGTTGGAAAGGAAGATTTTGGTCTTCTTTACAGCTGTTGTGTCTGCAACAACCAATTTTGACACCTTGCACCTGAAGTTTTCCAATGGGTAAGAGATTTTATGCTCCAAGGGGAAGCAGAAGCAAGCAGCTGCATGGGCCTGGCCCATCTCTGATATGTTCTTGAATGAGAGCATCTCCAGGACGTCCCAAAAAAGCTCAATAGAGTTTACACTGTAATCTTCACTGAGAGATACTGGGTCCAGGTGGGCCAGTTGGGCATCCTTGTAGGCAGTAACTTCCCACTCGGATGTCCCCTTGCCATGTGTCAGCCTGGCTAACGCCTCCCAGGACATTGTAAATGTACCATGAATATGGTCTGCTAGCTTGCGCAAAACAGGGGGGAAGAAACAGCTGCCTTGCCACATGATTGGTGTAGTTTGAGTAGAATGTGACAGGGAAAAAGGGGACCAGGACCCAGTGGATTTCACTGTTTATATTTTCTAAAAAGGGAAAAGTTTTAAAATATTTATTATTTTTATTATTAGGTTGCATTTGCATGTTTCCTCTTTGCTCTCAGCCTTGGCTGGCTTGGCCATTCTTGGAGCAAGCAGTTGAGCAGGAAGTTCTGTATCCTCAGTTCTTGCTCGCTTGGCTGGCTTGAGATGTGCGTACATCTCAGGGTTGTTGACCCAGACAGACAGTGTAGAAAAGGCAAAGAAATTAAATTTCAGGCCCTCAACTACAGTTTTTTGCACATTAAGAAGACACAAAAATTTTATTTTGGGGGTGTATGGCATCTTGGCCATAAGTGCCTTGGCAGAAATCTTGTCAATTTTGTTCCCAGTAAGGATATCAGCCTTTACTTTTGCCTTGACCTTGCAGTCAATGTCTTTTATTTTTGCAATTGCTAAGTCAAGGTCCTTTAGCAGCTTCTCTGATTCTCTCATATGATTTTTTACTATCCTTTCCATATGTTTTTATATTTTTACCCCGATAAAATCTGTATTATTATGATACTATTGCCTCTTTGTTTATTCCTGTTTGTTTTCCCATTTACTACATTATCCCATTTTTTACTCATTGTGTATATGTTTGTCGCTAACTCAATATGTGTTATTTGCTTTTTGTTGGCATTATTTTCTTAATTGCCATATTATTTTTGCCACTTTACACAGCGCCTTGTAAAAATATTAAAAACAATTTAGTGATTAGTGAAATTTGAATTGGAAAGTTATAGGCTATTTGTGTTTGGATAAAGTTGTTACTGATCCAAATTCAAAACATTAATAATAAACTTTAAGCCAATCAGGAGCCAAGTGATAAAGTGATTGTTGTGACATAAAGAATTATTCAATAATTCTTTGTCACAACAATCACTTAATCACTTGGTTCCTGATTAGCTTAAAGTTTATCATTAAGGTTTTGAATTTGGATCAGTAACAACTTTATCTAAACACAATTAACTTATAATTTTCCAATTCAAATTTCTCTTATCACTAAATATTTGTTAATATTTTCACAAGGGGCTGTGTTTAAAGCTAAAAATAACTGTTTTCTGGATCTAGATATATGGCATAGTAAATATATGATTTTATAGAAATAAGCTGAACATAAAGAATACAATCAATTATAAACAAAGAGAACATGAAAAATTGAAATTCAAAATAAAGATAATATAAATAAAAAACTTTTGGCAACAGGGGGCTTGTTGGGGCAGGGAAGAGTGATGCCTAGTAGGCAGAATAGCGTGAGAAGAAAGAAGTAGAGGCAGTGCTGGCCTGGGGGGTCTGGGATTGGATGGGTGGGGCTGGAAGGTGGGGGGTAGTGGTGGTGGGGATAGACGGATTGCACATGATGGCCACCATATAACGCTTGTTATATTCCTTGTCTGACATTGGCTGGATGGGTTGATAGGTGGCTGTGGTACAGGGTGGGAGGCGCTTATCCTTGTGTGATTGGTTGCCCATGTTCACATGAAAAACCATTTGTGCAAACAATTCAGCCACCATTTGGTGACCAAAGAAAGAATTGTGGTCAAGGACCCCAAGATAGAGGCTGTTGAAAGCCTGAGGGCGGCGCTCCTGGAGTGTATCTCCAATACTAAAGAACAGTACATCAGCCAGATGGATGTCAGTGTGACAGGAATGATACATGGAGGCCTGGTGCCCGCGTTGCTGGATGGCCTCAAGGGAAGTGGAGCTACCCTTCATCTGGTGTCTCAAGAAAACCTGGTGCTTGGAATTTGAGCCATCCCAGGAGTCAAGTAATCCACCGAGGATGTGACTATACTTGTAGCCATTGGCAAAATCAGGGTTTGTCTGATAGTAGACAAAACCCTTGGCTGAAACAGCCAGAAATGCACCAATAAACGTCCCCTTCTTGACCTTCTTTCTTCTATTCTTGGTGGCAGCTTTTCCTTGCTTGCCAAAACTGTCAAAAGCTATGGATAGCTTATAGTAGGAGATGAATATGATGTCATCTGATAGGCTTGTCAAGCATTGGACCAGGGCGGATTCAATGGCATGATCATACGGGGAATCCTTACTTCCATCCCATTGGTTGCCGGCAACATTGGTAAGAACCCATACTGAAGCCACCTTTCCATACATTGGAGCTGCACCATGCGCTCAGACACCCAAATGCCATGGTGCACAAGTTGCTTCTGGACCTGGGTCAGGGAAAGCTTGGGGTCCCGCTGAAGAAGGTCAAGCATAATAGGGTATACCTCAGTGATTTGGGACTCAGGGGCCTTCTTTGGCTTCTTGGCTGTCCCAATCAGATTTCCCTTATTCATTAAGTTATTGAATTCCTGCATTACTGTGGCTCAGGTGAATTGCAATTGGCTTGCAATCTGCTCCCAGGACAGACCTTTCAGGTCCAGTGCCACAATTTCTTGAAGAATTTGGGCAGTAATTATTCTGTGTTTGGGGTGCTGGTCTGGGGGAGCTGAAGCCTGATTGGATGTAGGGGGGAAGGTTGGGTGGTGGCAGGAAGTTGTTCCAAATCAAGGTTGCCATCCTGATTGATTGGTTGGTGGGCAGCTTGTGCGGGGGTGGGTACAGGAGTGGGGGCAGAGCTAGACACAAAGTGACTATTGAACAAGTCAAAGCCATATGGGTCAGGGGTCAGTAACAGGTAAGCTTCCTTGTTACCTGCCTCAAAGGCTTGGGTGTAAGCAGGTGCCTTCACATTCTGAGCCTTGCCTCCATTAAAGCTGGTGTGGCTGCTGTTGGCTTGGCTGCTGGTGCTGTCAAAGATGTTGTTAGTAAAAACCATATTAAAAAACCTGAGATAAAACCACTAAAAGTAGAAGTTTAAAATTTTATGATTTATTTTTATTGTAATCACCATTCCATATTTGGAAGATTCTCAAACCCATTATACACAAATAAGGATCCATGAAAATGAATAAAACACCTCTGTTTCTAAATTGGATAGATGTTGATTGGCTGTGAAACTGTTATATTTCTATTTTAGGCTGCTCATACTATACATCTTGTGTGACTTTATTTTGCTTTGTGTTTGTGAAATCCCACTTCCTGATTGCTCAAATTTTGTTTCATTTTAGTCCTTGTGTTGGTGCCTCATATGAATCACGATTGGATTATAATATACTCTGCAACAGCATCCATTCATCTCACTTGTTGTGTCAGTTCATTTTATTTGTGGTTTAAGCAACACCACTTGATATTTGCTATAATTTTGTATAATATGCTAGTAAATTTTGTTTTTTATTTGACAGTTCATTTATTAACCAAATTTTTTAAATTATTTGAATCCTGAATCTCAGGCGCTTGGATTTTGTTAGAATCTGAAATCATTTTGTTTAAATTTGAGGTATTTTTGGTTGTTGCCATAGCTTTTGAAACCTTTATACTAAGCGTTAATGGCTCCCTAATATAAAAATAGTCTATTTATATAAATTACAATGAAAATGCCTTGTTTACATTGAATTTTATTATAAAGAATACATTGAGTTATGCACATAATATCTAAATATCATGATTTAACACATACCTGCAATATTCTAATATAAAGTTTACATTTGTGGTCCTTAATTTATTACTGATAATGAAAAATATTCATGCAAATAATCATATGTTACCACATCAAATGTACAACATTTTATTAATTATGGAAAATATCAATAATGTAAAAATAATTAATATATATAAAAGTGAGTCTGTCTGTCTGTAATGTCGCCTTGAGTGGGCTCAAGCCGTAAGGGATTTGACTGAATTGATTTTTACTTAAATTTGATTTTAAAAGTTGATTGTTAAGCCACAAGCTCAATTTGGCTCATCCTTACATTCAATCCCTTACATGCATCTTTGAGAGTACACAGATTGAATTCAGTGGAGTGTGGTCTAAATCATGTTGAACTGAAATATAAGCCACTCGAACTTTAATAAATTTATATTTGATTACTTGCATTTTATATTAGTGGCTAACCCTATTCAACCATATCAAAGTGGCTTATCTGTATAGATTACTCGACTCTAGAATGGGTGGATTAAAACTGGAAGAGAAGCAGCAATTATTTAGATTGTTTTATATGATTGGATGGTTATGCTCTGTGCTGAGGATTGAATTGATGACGAAAAGAGAGCTTGGTCAATTTAAAGCAATACAGTTTAAATTATAGATATAAATATTAGTTTAAAGAAGGAGATGGTTGGCTTGGACATTTCGAAATTCTTATTCTTCAAGTGAGATAGTAGACCATTCCAATTCGATGCCACCTGATCCAAGTGGCTCCATATTGTTTCAGAGTAAACCTTGCTTGCCACAGCTTCATCCCAAAAGAACATCAGTGGAGTAAACTAGCTATAATAAAATTATGATTCAATATAACAATTTTCATGAAATTTAAAGGACGTAGATCAATTTTTCAGATGATTCCGATCAAAATGGTACCAAACATGATAGCTCTAGCTGCTCTGGATGCTGAGATATATAGTTAAGTGCTGGAATCGGGTTCGCGTCATAATCAAAGGCTCGGACTCGATTTGAAATTATCTAAATTTGCTTTTAATGCACACTAAAAAACTAGAATCAATGTATCTCAGTGAATACTAAGCCGATTTTGATGCCCAATAGCTTATTTTAAAGCTGTAGATCAGCTCTATATTGTAAAGGGATTTGAAAATCAAATACAAAATTTCAAAATAATTAGTTTATTTTTATTAAACTTAATGGTGATACTACACTTATTTAGATTTAGTATTTATTTATACTTGGAATATACAATTGTAATTTTAAATTTAAATAAATATAATTGAAACTATCTTTTAATAAAGCAATTAGATAAAACTTTAATTAAACATGTAATAAGTACTCCAAGCCTAAAAATACAATAAAATATATTTAATTGATTTATTAAATTCAACTTTAATTCTGTCCTTGGACGGGGCAATCACCTAGTATATTATTAATTATGAATTGGAAGATTTAATATCAATTTAAATAAGTTGTCACAAAGAAAGGTTTTATTTTACTCATCAAAGGACCAGTAGGGGAGGGAATGTGCAGAAAGAACATTGCCTTCATCTGCGCCTGTGAAAGGGGCAGCATCAGAGATAGTGGGGAGGGAATGGGTGGTGGCTTGGGAGTCAAGGTTGGAAGGTGGGTGGCTTGATGGGGGGTTGGGGAGGCAGGGTTTGTTGACTAGATAGGGGCGGCAAGAGCTGATTGCTTTAATTGCTTGAATTCTTCTTCTGTCACATATGCGGGCTTGGTGAAACGGATGGATTGGTGTGGGGGGAGGCAGGAGTCTTTTCTGGACTTATCACTATCACTTGCATAGAATATGACAAGATCTGATAAGTCCTGGACAAATATGGAAGGGAAAAGCTCATAGCACTTCTCAATTTAGGTGCATAGTTCATTGTATGTGGCAGGCTTTAAGTGCCTGAGAGCTGAACCAAAATTGTAAAGACATACATCTGCAAGATGCATGTCGGTGTGGTTGATGGGATAGGACCAACAGGTATGCCCCACAGCCCTGATTTCTTGGGTTTCTTATTTCTTCTGCTCTATCTCTGCACTCAGTACAACTTTGTGCACAGCTTGTTGGGTAGCCCACTCCTCTAGCATGTCCTTTAGCTCCTTCTGGTAGGCATACCTATCTGCAGTGTTTTATATTGACAAGTAATAATTGACACCCAATGGAGAAACTGCCAATAAAACCCCAACAAATCAATAAAAAATTGGGCCACACTTGTAAATGTCAGATTGAATATGCTTTTCTTCATGGTCTTGGATACTTGCAGAAATCTTGGAATACAACAAGAAGACGTCATTTTTGCGTCCTTGTTGATCTCCCTTTAATAAACTTAATGATGGTTGAATTGTAGAGGTCAGTATTCACCAAACTAGGACCACCAAGAGCCTGATTGGAGAAAATTCTGGCGACAACTATAACTCTGTGCATCCACAAATTTACTGTTCTCTTATTTGTGAAAATGCTGTGGATTCACAGTTGGAGACGTACCTGGACCAGGAGCATCCACGGGTCACACTCCATAATAGCCATCATGAGAGGGTGGGCTTTTTCACCTTCATTTGAAGTAAAGGCACCAGTTAGGGTCTTCTTGGGAGGGGGGCCACAATTGGCATGGGCTTTCAGGGTTGCAGCCACAGTGGACTTTGCAAAACCCATTGCAGCCACAATTTCCCCAAGAGACATAAGCATCCCTTGCATTTTGACCATTTCAAGAACAATTTCTGGAGCAATTAGCTTTCTTCTATGTCTTGTGGGCTGATTGGCTGGAGGTGGGAGGTGTCTGTAAATTCACTGCCACCTCTGGCTTTGGACCGCTCAATCTTTCCCCGTTGTACCAAGGAAGGTCCCAAAACGCCCGCCAAATCCCTCCATTTGTTGAATGATTTAGCTCACACAGTTGATGAGAGGTTTGTGCTGGCTTATCCTGTGGAATCCCTGCCTTTGGTTGCTCCTTCCTGGGAAGAAACCCTGGTTAATTTGGACTACCTATTAGCCTGGTGTTGTCTGTTTTTAAAAACTATCAGAGCCACCCAATCAGGTGTCGCCACATCAACGCTTGATAACCCAGTTGACCCCCAAATGTCTGGCATCCCTTCCAGCCAATCAGATTTGATTTTGGAAATTGGAGTAAAACTCTCCAGTCCCTCTGAGCCCATTCAGCAAAGTTTTGTACCTAGCCAATCAGGCTCACCCCCAACTGTCATGTGACCAGTTTTTTGCAATCCATTCCTTTTAACCAAGCAAGGGGACTTTCAGTCCCCTGCTTGTCTATTTTCCACTTACATTAAAGTTTGGAGTCACCTGCACCTTAATTTTCTTAATTTTGAGTTGTATAGAACCAGTTGTGTCCCTAAAGCTCAAAATATTAGGGTGTAGCCCCTGCCCTAAGCTTACCTTTAGCCAGCTGGTTTTGAACCCGGCTTCTCTTCTGGCTCCTTGTACAAGTGTTCTTTCACTTAGTTGTCGTCTCTTTTGCCCTTGCCTTCAAAGTTAAAGTTTGAAGCTCAAGATTTCAATTGAATTTTCCTATAATTTCTATTATTATCTTGAATTTTCCTTTAAAAATCATTGTTTCAAACCTGCTTTTGCTTGCAGTTATAATCCAAGGCTCCCAAGACAACAGCAAAGCTACCCAAACCCGTTCTGCTGTTTTCCCAAAGATTTGCCAAAGACTGCCCTAGTCTTGCCATTTTCTCTTCTTTTTCTCCAGAAACAATACCATCCTACCACAAATTTTGTGCTGGTTCTTTCTATGATACTGCCGGCTCTTAAATTTGTCGTCTTTTCCCTGGCTCCATTTCTCTTGCTTCTGTGGTCCATCTTTTCTGACCTGTGGGGGAAAATCTCCTCATCGGCCCGTCTGGTAGGTAGCGACCCTGTCAGTCTCTGGGACCTCCCCAGCAGTCTTCTCTTTTCTGGAGAGGCTGTGGTTAAGAGCCTGACATGTGATAATCTGGACCTGGATGTCGTGGAGCTTGCTTCACCTAGTTCTGAAGAGGTAGTGCCCCCCACACCTCCTCTCCCCTCCATGGTTCAGAAGAATGTGGTGCCCCCCGGGTCCTCCAAGGTGGCCTCCCCCACTCCTACTCGCACTCCCTGGTTGCTCACTGGCCTGATTCTAATGGGTTTGAACGCCTACTTCCCCCAGTTGTCCCTGGTGTCCTCCCTGTGGTCCCCTCTCCAAGCGGCCATCCCAGTTGCACACTGGATGGCATCCTGATGGTTTGTTGCATCAGGATGGGAGCTGAACTTAGTTAGTTTAGCCCCTCTCTCTCACAGTGTCTGTCTTGGGAACCAGATGGTGCCATTTGATTGGCTGTTTCTGGATTCTGGCTTCTCTGGGTGACCCCTTGGCTTAATTGACTGATTCTAGATGCTAGTGTTGATACATGATTTGGCTTAGCAGCTGCCTGTGCGTGATGGGCAAACAGAGCCATCCTTGAGGACGCAAGAGAAAGAACACACTCCTGGGTAGTGCTTGAGGAGGGGCATGCAGTTTGGGAATGACCATAGAGAGAGGCTTCACTATTTGAAGACCCAGCATAGCCCTGCATGATTCTGTCAAGGCCAGGGAGCAGCTCGTTTATTTGGTTTTTATTGAAAGAAGACATAATAAATTTTTATTGAAAATTAAACTCAAAAAGAGAGTGTATACTTTAGTCAATTTTATTGCTAAATATGTTAAGTTAGTTAATATTATGATCTAAATTTTAGCTGTCCTAAAATGGAATAAGGTGATTTTTAAGAATGCCTATGATTCCTAAAAGAATTAGCACCAATCCACTCTAGATCCTTTGACATCCTTTTTTGAGATGCCCATAAATTATATTTATTTAAAATTCACCTCATTTTTGATTTGCAATTTGGTTCTTGGATTTGAAAATCCCGCAATTTCATATTTGTTAAGTTTTGTGTGATGTCTATGATTTGTTTGAAATGCAGGAAATTTCAAATTGTACATTAGAATCCTGCATTCTTATTCATGTATCCTGCATTTGTTTGCTGTGTTTTGTCTTTTGTTAGTTGAATTATCTGCTCAAGAGATTCAAAATTTGCCAATTTAAATAAACCAAAAAAGTCAAATTAAATGGTTGATTTTATTAAATATTTTAATTTTCACTCAGCTGAGTTTCCGACAAAAGTGATTTGAAATTTGGACCAAGGATTTGACAATCCCACATTTTTACATTTAGGTTCTGAATTTACAGCACCTACATTTTAAAGCTCACAAAGCCATACTTTCCTATATGAAGAGCATAAAAACACTATTGCAGGATATGTACCTTACCCATTCTGGAGCTGTAGTGCATGAGAATTGAGCTACCTCTAATTCTGATTCCTCTTCTTGTGGCCTTGCATCCTCACCATAAGCTCCCAGAATCTTCCTAGACGCCAAGGTTGCCATAACTGCAGCCAGATAGGTCATCACTCTCAATTCTGTATCAATTCTCATATTGAAGGAGCTGATCCCAAGAGTTAGGCAGGAAAAGACCAGTCAATCTAGAGGCAGAGACGCTCTTAGTTGGCAATCCTTCCCAGTCTCTTTCAATCCCCCATCCATAGCAGACTCTGAGCTTGCAGACTCTGAGGCTCCCCCCATTCTGCTGTTATTCCATGATATCTCTGATGATTCCAACATGGATGATTCTTACATTAAAAATTCTGAAGCCTATGTATATTCAGTTCTTGCAATACCCAAAACCATTGCAGTCCCCTAAAAGCTATGATCTGGGAAAACTACAACAACTGCCAAGCCCATTCCTGAAGCCAAGGAGATTGTCTCCTGTCCATACCTCACACAAGCTATGAGGTCTCCTGTACTTGTAGAGTCTTCTGAAGAAGCAGCTGAAGTAGCTGATGCTGTATTCAAAAAATTTCAGCCTTGCTTTTTCTTCAGACTGTCTACAAGGATTTTCCAGGTTTAAGATGCATAATTGAGAAGTGGGAAAAAGAACTAGCAGAAGCCCAAGACATCCTGGCTGTCCTCCTGCCCTTTGGTTGTATTATCACTTGTGTGGAAATATCCATCCAAAAGGTGAAAATTAAGGCTGTCTTAGACACAGGGTCTCCTGTTAATGTTGTCTCCTCAAAGCTTGTCAAGAAGCTTAACCTTGCCCCTGACCTTAACTACCACCAATCTTATGGTACAGATGGGTTGTTCATGACTCATGCTATAGGGGCATACTCTGCTCTCCCTATGAATTTTGTAAAGCTACTCTTAGCTGAGGCTGCCATGGTCCTGGAGAATAAGAGTTATGATCTTCTAGTTGGTATACAATTTCTTAGGGAGTATAATGGGATCATCAACCTAAAGGGCGGCTACCTCTATATCTTGGGATACAAGGTCCCTTTAATTTTTGATGAGACTGTCAAAGTCCCGGGAAAAATCCTCAAGATGTTTACCTTAGAGTACCCTACTGGTGTCTTCACACTAAAATACTGTACCCACTCATCCAACATGAAGTGCCCTCCTATGGCCTGCCCTGCATCTGAAGGTATTTCTCTCTTGGCCACCTCTGCTGTGCCTATCCCCCAGGCTCTCAAGCCATCTTAGACTCTCATATATTGCAATAATTGCCTGAATGCACGTTCTTAGAGTTGTACTCTCCTCCCTTGCTAGGCTTCAATGAACCTTAATTCTGCCCAGGGACTTTTAAGGTCTCTCAAAAAAAGCCTGTCCAATTGCTGGTTGCCAACCCAACTTCTCTCTTCATACATGTGTCTAGAGGCCAAGTTGTTGAATGCTTCTGATGTTATATTGCTGCATCCCTTTGGTACTTTCCAGGACTTCAACTTACCTGAAGGCAAGCCCCAGGTCCTATCTCTGTTTACTAGTCAGGGCTTCCCACAACTTTCCCTGGTCTAACAGAAAGAGGTGCTTGACCGGCAACAGTAGCAAAATTGACTATAGGGATGCAAAAGTGAAAATTCCAAAGTGAGAATCTAAAAGTGGCCAAGTCAACAATTTTAAAATTTTGAAATTAAATTAAAATAGCTCATCTAGAATCAAAAATTATTATGACCATATAAAATACTTTTTATTCATTCTCTCAACTAAAAAAGCCAAGAAAAAGTATTTGTTTTATTATAAAAAGCCATTTCAAAAATTTAAAAAGTTTTGACTTGGCCACTTTTAGATTCTCACTTTTGAATTATCACTTTTGCATCCCTACAGTCAATTTTGCCACTGTTGCCGCTTGACCTGCTAGACCAGTTTTAGATACATTTGCTAAGGATAGCACTGGTTATGGTCTAGCCAAAGGATTTATTCTCAAATTGATACTGATTATGCTCCTCTCTTCTGCGCTAAACCATATTGCTGCAGTCACATAAAAGATGCTCAGGTGTCTAAATAGCTCAAACAACTTTTAGAGCTGGGCTACTGGCTTCTTCCCAAAGTCTGTGGGCCACCCCCTTGCTCATACCAAAGAAGAAGGATGGAGGTCATTGTATTGGGATGAACTATTGACAATTAAACTCCTTAATCAAAAAGGATTCCTACCCCTTGCCGCATATTGATGATACTCTTTGCCGCCTTGGAGGTTCCAAGTTCTTCTTTGCTATGAATATAGCACTGGGTAATGGCAAGTTAATCTCTCTCCCAAGGATAGGCAGAAAGCCATGCTCATCACTTCTGAAGGACTGTTTGGGCCTACCTGTATGCCGCAGGGACTCTGCAATGCCCCAGCTACCTTCTAAAAGCCATGGACTCCATTCTCTGTGACTTGAAGCTTTCATGTGTCTTGGTATACCTAGATGATATAATGGTCTTCAGCACTATCTTTACAGATCACCTGGATAACCTCAAATAAGTATTCATAAAGATTTGAGAGGCTGGCCTTAAACTGAAACCATCTAAGTGTGCTTTCTTTAAGGAATGCCTTGAGTTCTTGGGTCATGAGGTAACCCAAACAGGGATTTGCCCAATGACCAATAAATTTAAGGCCATTGACAAAATAATTCCACCCATCAACCTGCAAGAAGTACAAGTATTTCTGGACATGATGAGTTACTAAAGACCGTTCATCCTTGACTTTGCCAATACAAGAAAATCTTTGGTCCAGCTGTTGCGTAATGTCCCTTTTGAATGGATCACCAGCCAGCAACAGGCCTTTTATACTCTTAAACAAAAACTAAAATAGGCTCCCATCCTAGTGTATCCTGACTAAAAAAGAAGGAATTCATCATTTACACTGATGCTAGTGACCTGGCTTGTCATGATCTGAGGCATGGCACAGAGTCACAACGGAAATCCTAACCTTAGGATTGGATTTGTACTAAGTCTCAGTTAGAATGGCAGGGAAGGCTATGCAATTACCTTGTGGCCCTGAATGAATAATATCTACTAGACGTGGCTAGAGAGGCGCCAAAGTACGTGGAGACACAAAGACAAAATGTAAATAGAGCCTAACTTTTATTGGTGAAATAGAAATGTAATATATAGTGATTGACAATACCACAAAACACTACCAGGACAGCAGGATCACTCACCACAAGCATGAGTGAGGCAAGTGAGTTGCACAGAATCAGGAAACTGAACAATTGTATTTCCCAATTCAGAGCCAGCCTTGTTTCAAAGGGAAAAAGCAAAAGAGAGAGATTTGTCCTTGAAATAACCCAAAAAGGCAAAATTGAAACATGGGGAATGGCGGCATTCACAACATTGCCCCCCTCTAGATTGGCCTTAGGGGGTGTTACTTGCAGAGGAACATGGCATGCACTCAGGCAAACAAGCGACCACTAGAGAGGAGTTTTACAGTATACTCTGATCCTTGTTTTAAGGTCACTTCTAAGGGCCTATCCACCTCGAGTCTAGCTTATGAGCTTGTCCTCCCACTCTATGTTGATAGTAGGGAACATGATCCCCAATATTGAACTCAGGCAGGGGGATCTCCCGGCATTGTCAGGGGAGAGCTCCAGCAGCTTGGTCTTTTAGGCAGACATGTAGGCAGAAGCCTGGATATCAATGATTTGGTTAACTATATCCTTGATATGATCATCAGGGTTCATGGCCTTATCAGAGGAGAGTAGGGCCCCCCCAAGAGCAATGGGGTAGTGGCTTCACAACCATACATCATAGAAAAAGCGGAATACCTGGTGACACAATGTTTGCTAAGGCAATAGGCAAAGAGAGCAGCAGGTAAGTATAGACCCCAGTTGGCAGCGTCAGAGTAAGTGAGTTTCCTCATGATAAAAACCAGAGTTGAGTTTGTGCACTCAACCGCCCCATTGGTGGAAGTATTATAGGGGGCAGAGAAAGACTGGTGAGACCCCAAGGCTTCAACCACAGAGGTTAATAACTTGGTGTTGAAGTTAGTCCCATTATCAGACAGCAACACTTGAGGGCAGCCATGGTGGAAGAGTACATCTTGTAACCAAAAGGCAGCAGTTGACTTGGCAGTGATGTCCTTAGTAGAACAAGCTTCTATCCACTTGCTAAAATGATCAATAGCAATTAGGATAAAGCGGCAACCAGAGCGGGAGCAAGGGAGAGGTCCTACAGCGTCAATACTGACAGTGTAAAAAGTGTGTTGAGGGAGGACTAGCTTGAATTCATGAGAGGCAGCACAAGGTTGCTGGAGCTGACAATTATGGCAACTAGCAATGACATTTGGAATCAGCAAGCAAAGATTTCCCAGAAATAATTTTTCTGGAGCCAGGCATGGGTCTTGGCAACGCCTCTGTGTCCCATCTCTTTATGAGCTTGAAGCACCAACAAAAGGCAAAGACTAGGCCTTACATAGGGCAAGTAGTGGTCTTGTACTTTCTTGAAAAGTTGATTGTCACAAATGAGGGTGTCTTCAGATAGCTTGAAAAGGGTAACTCAAACTTCCTCTGTCTTGTTCTCCCATGACAAAGAGTATCCAATTAGTTCATACAACCGGTCAGCTTCAGCAGGGTGTAGGGTAAGGATGGGCATTCTGGACAGTCCATCAGCATTTTGATGTTGAATCCTGGGGCAGTGCAACACAGTGAATTCATACCCTTGCAGGTGGAGGGCTCATATAGATAGTTGTCCTTCTGGTTCCTTGAGTTGCTGTAGCCATTTGAGCAAAGCATGATCAGTAACCACAGTGAAATGGGCGCCATACACGTAATGGCGGAACTACTTGATGGCATGCAGCACAGCAAGGCACTCCTTCTTGGTCACACTGTAGTTCTTCTCATGCTTATTTAGTACACAAGAAGTATAGGCTACAGGGTGATCCACACCTTCATCATCCAGCTGAACCAAGATAGCCCTAATAGCCAGGTCACTAGCATCAGTATATAGGATGAATTCCTTATTGTAATCAGGATATACTAGGATGGGAGCCTCTTTGAGTTTTTTTTGAGCGTCTCAAAGGCTTGTTGTTGGCTGGTGGTCCATTCAAAGGGGACATTACGTAGCAGCTGGACCAAGGGTTCACTAGTGTCAGCAAAATCAGGGATGAACTGTCTATAGTATCCCATTGTGCCCAGAAAGACTTGAACTTCTCGCAGGTTGGTGGGGGGGGAGCATTTTGTCAATGGCCTCAACTTTCTTAGTCATGGGGCAAATTACTGTCTGAGTCACCTCATGCCCCAAGAATTCAAGGTGTTTCTTGAAGAAGGCACAATTAGATGGTTTTAACTTAAGACTAGCTTCTTAAATATTTATGAACACTTCTTTGAGATGAGCCAGGTGGTTGTTAAAGGTAGCATTAAATACCGGTATATTATCTAAGTACACTAGGACACATGAGAGCTTCAAATCACGGAGGATGGAGTCCATGGCTTGTTGGAAAGTAGCTGGTGCATTGCAGAGTCCTTGCAGCATTTAAGTGGGACCAAAAAATCCTTTGGAAGTGATGAGTGCAGCCTTCTGTCTATCCTTAGGAGAGAGATCAACTTGTCAGTACCCAAAAGCTAAATCCATAGCAGAGAAGAACTTGGAGCCCCCAAGGTGGCAGAGAGCATTTTCAATGTGTGATAAAGGGTAGGAATCCTTTTTGGTTAAGAAATTCAGGCGTCAGTAGTCCATCACAATATGATGGCCTTCATCCTTCTTTTTCAGTATGAGTAAGGGAGAGGCCCATGGACTTTGGGAAGGAGCAAGTAGTCCAGCGTCTAGAAGTTTCTTGAGCTCTTTAGACACCTGAGCATCCTCTTCTCAACTGTGGCGGTAGGGTTTAGCGCAAAAGGGGGAGCATCACCAGTATCAATCTGGTGAATGACGCCTTTGGCTAAACCATAATCTGTGTTATCCTTAGCAAAGATATCCAAAAACTGATACAGTAGGTCAAGCACCTCTTTCTGTTTGACCAGAGATAGCTGCAGAAAGTCTTGGGTGGTGAAAAATGATAGGACATGTGGCTCATCCTCTGGTAAGTTAAAGTCCTGAAACGTACCAAAGAGATGTAGTGATAGAACGTCAGGAGTGTGGTGATCCACATGTGTGCTGTTTTGCAGGCGAGGGTTGATTTGGCTTCAATTAAAGACAATATGCTGAGGAGTGACAATGTGTGGTTAGATGGTGACGCTGTAAGCTAGTAGGTAACATAGGGCTACTAGGGGTAAGTAGGGGGAGCCTAGTAGGTAACATGGTCTACTAGGGTAAGTAAGGCCTGTCTGGTAGGTAACATAGGACTACCAGGGGCAGATGTTGCCTCCATTCAGCAGAAGAAATTGGCTGCTTTGGGCTATAGTGCTTCAACCTGCAGGGAACTGTGGCTGCGGAAGGGTGAAGACTGAAATAGCAAGCCGGGAACTTTGTCTGTCTGGGGGGAGTAGGTTTTGGACCCCTGGTGGGTAACGCGGGCTGCCACGGAGGGGAAGAGATTTGAGGGATCTACATACCCTAATACACTTACAGGAGGTCTGTGAGCAAGCACCCTAACTAACGGACTGGTAGGGTGTCCTTGTCTATGCCCCTATGGGAGCTTTGGGGAAACCCAAAGTGAGCATTGGAGGACATAGATCTGCTCAGAGGTATCACCAAGGCGGTTTGCTTGGGGAAGCAAGCTGAAGAACTTGGTGTGATCAGGCCTCTGGGGAGTGGAGCTGATTACTCTGCAACTGAAAGCCCAGACTTAATCACCTGGGTGAGTAAAGACAACACATAGACATTGATCTATGGTTGAATGGCCTAAGTGGATTGCCACTTGCAAGGGCCTAGTCCAACACCAGTTCAATGTAGACTCATGCCTGGGTCTACAAGTTCTGGTAATGAGGACTGAGATAAAGAACCAAGGTGGTCCACGGAATTAACAGGGAAAACTAGCAGGAGGGACTGTTTGGTCACAGTGAAGGCTGGTTGATGGACTGTTAATTCATATTGAATTGTGGGAACCAATATGGTTCAGTGTGAAGAAGGAACAAAGGAGGTTCCTAGTAAGGGTTTGTTGAGGAACTGGTTAAGGAGAAGTTGAAGGATAAGAAGATTATGATGCAGGACTAGCTGATAATAAAGAAAGATGGCCAAAGGACCAGAAGTTTGTGGTGAAGAACTGAAGAGCTGAGAGGATGAACTAGCCAGACTGGATGCAGAGGCTGGAAGAGCTGATTTTAGTGTCTTTTGAGAGGAAAATAGATAAAAAAAGCAGTTAAATAATGATTAAATACTTCCTGATTGTGATTCAAAAAGGATTTAATATCATATAATAAAAAAAGAAAGAGGAGGAAAATAATATATAGTTTGTTAGAACTATATATTATTTTATAAAGAAGAATTAAAGAGGAAATGAGCCAGAAAGAAGCTTGAAAAAGAACGGAGAAACTGTAAGGGCAAAAGAGCAAATTTTGCCAAAAACAACTAGGAGAGGCAAAAGGACAAGCAGCAAGCAGGTTCAAAGTTGCAAAACGTTGAGAGAAACACAGAGAAATGTTGAAAAATTGAGGGGTCAAAATTTGCCTAAGTAAAACATATGTGGAAGCGCTCAAGATTTGCTGGGGAAACATGATGAGAATTACGGAAAAACTGTTTGAAACACAGAGCAGTTGTTTACCTGGAGCAAGACAGCCTCTGGTTTGAACCAGGGTCAGGGACAGGTCATCCAGGGAAACCTTTTAGGTGAAACTGTTGAATCAAGGTGTGTGATTGGCTGCAAGCTGGAGTCTATTTGATCAGTGTTTTAAGGGCTTTAACTTAAGAGTTAAAGCCTAAAAAATGAGGAGCATAAGCAGAAAATTCAGGGCGTTCATTGGATAAAGTAAGTTTTAAAGTTTAATATACATAGAAGGAGAAAAACAGGATAGTTTAAGCTTTGAAGAACCAGAGTTCTAAGAGAGGTTTTTGGTCTGAAACAAGGGGCTATAAAAGGAAGAGCTATCTGAGACTCTTCAGGGACTGGATCAAGTAGATAACAAAGGCCACAAAAGCTACAGAAGGAGCCAAAGACCAAGAGTAGGAAGCCAGAGCTGGAACAGACCGCAGGAGCCCAAGATCAGAACACAGGAGCCCAAGACCAAGGAGCAGGAGCCAAAGACCAAGTACAAGGAGTCCAAGAGATTGTTGAAGGACTCCAAGTATTGGAACAAACCCCTCATTATTCCCTATCTCAAGGCCATATATCAGAAAGTTTCTAAGGGGATCTTCCTTCTGACTGTTAATAAAGCACCTATTACGACCCCTATCCAAATTCCCCACGTTAAGAAAGGATATAAGTTCTGAGTCAATTACCCCACATTTTCTATCCTAGCTCAGGGGACAAGGAATCCTATTGCCTAGGGTGCAGGAATTTTGTCTCAAGTAAGTCTGACCAGGAGGAGTGGGAAAAGATGACTAGGTATCTTAAAATGACAGATAGAGGAAGGGAGTTTATTGGGGGAGAGCTTGCTAGACTATTACAGGATTGGTATTGGCCTACAGAAGGGCTGCCACCTGCTGAAGTACAAGTGTATGGTGGAGACGCTCACCTAGTGATTAGGAAGGTACTGGAAGAGTTTGCTCTTATGCAGGCCAAATATAAGCTCCTAACCAACCATTCACCACTGTTGGAGAATGACAACTCCTCCAAGCTGGTTCCTGGCTATGACCCAGGACACACTTTGGGGACTGGTGACCAGGAACCCCACAAGGAGCATTCAACAACCTGCTATAGCCAGCAACCTGTCCTCTAGACATGTGTATGGGGAGAGCAGTCAAGTTGGCAACCAGCAGTTGAACAGGGTCTTTATGAGAGATATCCAAGATTCCTGGGCAGAGATAGGGTTTGTTGCGTCCTAGCAAAAGAGGAGAATACAACTCTAGGAACATACACTTGGGTAGCTCATATAATATTTGGGAGTCTAGGATAGCCTGAGACCCAGGAGGAATAGGCACAGCAGAAGTGGCAAAGAGAGGAATCCCTTAAGACGGAGGAAAAACCATGGGAGGGCACTTCATGCTGGAGGAATGGGTACAGTATTTTAAAGTAAAGACACCAGTGGGATATTCCAAGGAACATGTCTTGAGGCACTTCCCAGTAACTTTAACTGGCTCTTCAAAGATCAAAGGGACCTTGTATCCTGAGATAGAGAGGTAGCTGTCCTTTAAGTTGATCATCCCATTATATTCCCTAAGGAATTGAGTACCAACTAGGAGGTTATAGCTCTCATTCTCAAAGACAACAGCAGGCGCAGCCAAGAGTAGCTTACCAAACCACATGGGAAGAGCAGAATAAGCTCCTATAGCACAAGTCATGATTACCCAGCTGTGCCATACAATTGATGATAGTTAAGGTTTGGGGCTTCTTGACAAGCTTTGAGGAGACAACATTAACAGGAGACCCTGTGTCTAAGACAGCCTTAATTCTTACTTTTTGGATGGATATTTCTACACAAGTGGTAGTACAGTCAAAGGGAGGGAGGACAGCCAGAATGTCTTGGGCTTCTGCTAGTTCTTTGTCCCACTTTTTGATCATGCATCTCAGGCCTGGGAACTCCTTATAAACCGTCTGGAGAGGGAGCAAGACTAAGACATTTTTGAACACAGCGTCAGCAACCTCAGCAGATTCCTCAGAAGATTTGACAAGCACAGGGGATCTCTTGGCTTTAGTGAGGTATGGGCAAGAGACAACCTCCTTGGCTTCAGGAAGAGGTTTTGCGGTTGTAGTAGTCTTTCCAGAAAGTAGCTTATAAGGGACTGCAATAGTTTCTGGGACGGCCAGGACAGAATACCCATAGGCATCAGGATCTTCTACATCAGAATTTTTCATGTCAGAGTCATCATATATGTTATGGAATAGCAGCAGAATAGGAGGAGCCTCATTTTCAGCAGGCTCAGAGTCAGCAATGGAGGGTGGGACTGGAAGAGACTGGGAAGAATTGTCAATCAAGAGTGTCTCTGCCTCTAGGTTGACTGTTCTTTTACCGCCTGTTCCTTGGGATCAGCCCCTTCATCTTGAGGATTGGTAAAGACTCAGGAATGGTGATCTATTTGTCCACAGTTATGGTAACCCTGGCATTGAGGAGAATTCTGTGAGTTCATGGTAAGGATACACAGGCCACGTGAAGACAAGCCAGAGGTAGAGGCGGCACAATTCTCCCGCACAACTACCCCAGAATGGGTAAGGTGCATATCCTAAAACCGTGTTTTTATGCTATTCATAGAAGAAAGAATGGCTTTATGGGCCTTGAAATGAAGACACAGGAGCTGGTTAACCTTGAGGGCTTGAGCACAATCCATGTATGCTTCATGTGTGGTCAACTGGAGGCTTGTGATCAGTTGTTGTCCTTCCATGTAGAATCTATCTGCTAATTCAGCTAGGGTCTCCTTTGTTTTGAAAGCGGTGTGCATGAAGGCGTCCTTCTTCACTTCCAGAATAAGATTACCACCAAATTTGACAATCAGAAGTTGCTTCATATCTTCCCAGGTTTTGATGGTGGGCAGCTCTGACACTACTACCTCTTGGCAGGTCGGGTGTAGACAGGTCATAATGTGTTCCTTCTTAACCTCATCTGAGGCTCTTCTTATGGAAGTTTTGTAGATAGTCAGGAAAGCTGCATTAGTCAAGGTTTTGGGGTCAAAGACTTGCTTAAAGGCAGGTTTGAAGTGTGCTTCTGGAGTTGGGCCGCCATTATTGCTATTGAGTACATTTATGCATGTGGAGAATTCTGCTTCTGAATTGGTGGGGGCTGTCTGGCCCACAGCTGGAAAACACTTTCTTCAAGGGTAGTCAAGGTTTCAGCAGTATGGGTGCCTGTATTATTAGCTAGAGTGGTCTGCCACTCAGTCCCATCCAGGCTCTGGCCCTGTGCTGTTACTACTGAGGATAGTTTAGCCAGTTGGGAAGTAAGAGACGGGCCCACCAAAAGGCAAGGGGAAAACCTGTCATTTACTGAATCAATTACTTCACTTAGTTCTTGTATGTCTTTATCAAGCTCAGAGTGATCTTGATTAAGGAGGTCCACTTCATTGGCTAGAGCTATCAGCTCTCTAGCACAATTAATGCAGGGGGCTCCTGATAAGCCAGGGCAACAACCATCTTTGCCCACAACTTCAGGTGGACTAACAACAGATGCCATTGCCTCACGCAAAGTAGCAACCTCTTGCTGTAAATCAGCAACCTGAGCAGTCAGAGCAAGCACTTGAGGATCAGGCTGAGGGGCTTTGGGGGGCAATCCTGACTGCAGGTAGATGCTCTTAAATCTCAAATAGCATCCCAGAGCCTATTTTCTCTATCTGCTAACTCATCGGATGGAGGAGAGGGTGGGGCATCTGCTTTGGAGGCATACAGTTCATTTACTTGAGTCTGGAGTTTGGCAATATAGCAGAAGTAGCAGTTCTTTCTTGATCAAAGTCCTTTCCAAGTTTGTGGAGGCCCTTTGCAGCATGGACCACTACTTGCTGTAATTGGTCAAAAGAATAAGCACTGAACTTGTTAAGTTGTTGCACAAGTTGTTCAAAGTTGGTAAGATAGGTGTTTAGAGTGGAGTCTACTTGGGCACCCAGGGCTGTTCCAATGGTGGAACTCATTAAGGCGCTCTCTGACATACTCAGGGATAGATTGGCACATTATTTCAATGGAGGTGACCAAGCAAGATTGGGAGATGACAGAGTTGCACTGATTGTCTGATACCAAGGAAAACAGGGAATGGATCCACTGCTGGTAGGCCATGAACAGATTCCAGTGATGAGTGACAGCAGATTAAAGCAATGAAATCTCCTGAATGTGGAGCCCTAATACCATTTGATGATGGGCTAAGGCAGGGTGTACAAAGGAGGACAATAAATGTTCAGCAGAGCCAGCTGCTGAGAGGAGATTCTGTGGAAATTGTGGTGCTACAATCAATTTATAGTATTCTGCTCAATTGAACTGAAGCTGGAGGTGAGGGATGGCCTCATCACAGGATATCCCAAAGGCTACTGCCATGACTTGTTCCAAGTCAGGGGTAACCAAAGAGTAAGCTACTAGGTGGGGATCACTCCCAAGGTTCAGTACAGTAGGGAAAATAGGCAGGTTGGCAATGTCTTCCTCAATAAGAGGACTGTTAATTTCAGGAAAAGTTGGCTCTTATATGGGCAGAGGCAAAGGTCCTGAAAACGTTGTTGCAAAAGGAGTAACCAAGGGGCTTACAGCCCCTGTAGTGAGCACCATTTTTGTTGTGATCTGAGGCGCAGCACAGAGTCACAACAGGAAATTCTAACCTTAGGATTGGATTTGTACTAAGTCTTGGTTAGAATGGCAAGGAAGGCTATGTGATTACCTTGTGGCCCTGATTGAATAACATTTGCTAGACATGGCTAGAGAGGCGCCAAAGTACCTGGAGACACAAAGACAAAAATGTGAATAGAGCTTAATTTTATTGGAGAATACAAAATGGAGTATATAGTGGTTGTTGATACCACAAAACACTACCAGGACGGTAGGGTCACTTGCCACAAGCATGAGTGGGGTAAGTGAGCTGCGCAGTATCAAGAAACTGAACAATTGTATTTCCCAATTCAGAGCCAGCCTTGTTTTGAAGGGCAAAAGCAAAAGAAAGATATTTGTCCTTGAAATAACCCAATAAAGAAAAAATTAAAACATGGTGAATGGCAGCATTCACAACATGGCTATTGGAGCCATCTTGGCCCAACTAGATGATGATAGTGTGGATCATCATGTAGCTTATACTTCTTGTGTCCTGAACAAGCATGAGAAGAATTACAGTGTCACAGAGAAACAGTGCCTTGCTGTGTTACATGCAGTTAAACAGTTCTGTCATTATGTGTATGGCACCCATTTCACTGTGGTCACTGACCACGCTTTGCTTAAGTGGTTACAACAGCTTAAGGAACCAGAAGGACAACTAGCTAGATGGGCTCTCCGCCTGTAAGGGTATGACTTCACTGTGTTGCACTGCCCCAGGATTCAACATCAAAATGCTGATGGACTGTCCAGAATGCCCATCCTTGCCCTACACCCTGCTGAAGCTGACTGGTTGTATGAACTAATTGGATACCCTTTGTCATGAGAGAACAAGACAGAGGAAGTTTGAGTTGCCCTTTCTAAGCTATCTGAAGACACCCTCATTTGTGACAATCAGCTCTTCAAGAAAGTATGAGACCAGTACCTGCCTTATATACTGTCTAGTCTTTGCCTTTTGTTGGTGCTTCAAGCTCACAAGGAAACAGGGCATGGGGCATTGCTAAGACATATGACTGGCTGAAGAAAAACTATTTCTGGGAAACCCTCTGCCTGCTGATTACAGATGTCATTTCTAGTTGCCACAATTGTCAGCTCCAGAAACCTTGATCTGCCTCTCATGAATTCAAGCTAGTCCCCCCTCAACACACTTTTCATACTGTCAGCATTGATGCGGTAGGTCCTCTCCCCCGCTCACGTTCTGGTTGCCGCTTTATCCTAATTGCTGTTGAGTACTTCAGCAAGTGGGTAGAGGCTTGTCCTACAAAGGACATCACGGCTAAGACAACTGCTGCCTTCCTGTTACAAGATGTATTCTTCTGCCATGGCTGCCCTCAAGTGTTGCTGTCTGATAATGGGACTAACTTCAACGCCAAGTTAGTAACCTCTGTGGTTGAAGCCTTGGGGTCTCACCAGTCTTTCTCTGCCCCCTATAATTCTTCTACCAATGGGGAGGTTAAGCGCGCAAATTTTACTCTGGTTTCTATCATGCAGAAACTCACTTATTCTGACACTGCCAACTGGGACTATACTTAACCGCTGCTCTATTTGCTTATTGCCTTAGCAAGCATTGTATCACCAGGTATTCTCCCTTTGCTATACTGTATGGGCGTGAGGCCACCACTCCATTGCTCCTGGGAGCCCCCTACTCTCCTCTGATAAGGCTATGAGCCCTGATGACCATATCAAAGATCTTTTCAACCGCATAATTGTCATCCAGGACACAGTGTATACTTCTGCATACAAGACCAAGATGCTTGAGCTCTCTCCTGACAATGCTGAACGCTCTCCCTTGCCTAAGTTTAATATTGGGGACCACATTCTCTACTATCAGCATAGAGTAGGAGGACATGCTCACAAGCTAGATACATTATGGATTGGACCTTTAGAAGTGATCTTCAAACAAGGGTCAGAGCACACTGTGAAACTCCTCTCCAGTGGTTGTCTGTTTGCCTGAGTGTATGCCAAGTTCCTCTGCAAGTACTACCCCACTAAGGCCAATCTAGAGGGGGGCAATGTTGTGAATGTCGTTATTCACCATGTTTTGATTTTTCCTTCAATGGGTTAATTTAAGGACAAATCTCTCTCTTTTGCTTTTTCCCTTTGAAACAAGGCTGGCTCTGAATTGGGAAATACAATTGTTCAGTTTCCTGATTCTGTGCAACTCACTTGCCTCACTCATGCTTGTGGTGAGTGATCCTACTGTCCTGGTAGTGGTCTGTGGTATTGTCAACCACTATATATTCCATTTCCTATTCACCAATAAAAGTTAATTTCTATTCACATTTTTGTCTTTGTTTCTCCCAGTACTTTGGTGCCTCTCTAGCCACGTCTAGTAGATATTACTCAATCAGGGCCACAAGGCATTTGCATAGCCTTCCCTACCATTCTAACTGAGACTTAGTAAAAATCCAATCCTAAGGTTAGGATTCCCCGTTGTGTCTGTGCCGCACCTTAGAACACAACAGGCCACCTGTGCTGGGTGAAGTGAAGCAAATCTTATTGGATGGTGTGTTCAATATGCCCAAACCCAGATTTCAATTACCCAAAATAAGGGCGTTTTGAAATTTCCTAGAAGATATTGCCAAAATCTCAGGAAGATGCCCCCCAGGGGGATATAAATACATTGCCTACAATAATAATAAAACACCTTTGACTTATCAAAAAGTGCTTCTGTGTGGCTGGAAGCCATTTATTCAAAGTAATTATCAATTATTCTCTCTATAAATTCTTCTGCCAAGGTACTAATCATATCCTCACATATGGCAGTTTTTGGGACAAGTATCTCTGGCCCTGCTATCCCTACAACTTAAATGAGTTGCCCTAATACCCAAAGTGCAACAGGTGTGGCAGAATTGTACCAGAGCAAGTTAAAATCAACTATCTCAGTCAAACCACCCCTAACAGCCACCCCTTGCTGGCTCAGCGGCAAGCCAAGACCTACAACATTAGTCAAGAACAGATTAAGGGGACAACAAGACGCCTTGAAGCTTGCTATGCTGTAGGTGATCCAGTCTATACCCTCAACCCTAACTCTTCAAAGCTTAAACCCAACCACATTGGGCCCTTCAGAGTGTCAGCTGTCTATGGCAACCATACTTATCAGCTTGAAGATACCCAAGATAACACAAAGAAGCCCCATCACAATTTCTTGCACCTCTGCCGCATCATACTTGCTCAGAAAGACTTTTTATGAAGCTTCCTGGATATTTTACATACTCTAATCTTGGTCCCAGACAACAAAAAAGGGGGCAAGTGGGGTGTTGCAACTGAGATTGACCCTTGCCTGCCAATGTATCTCACAATACACAGGGGGTGCTCATAGAGCTGCCCTGTGATGTATCTAATGACATTGTGAATTATATTGCCAGATTCAAAGTATGGGAAATACCTCCCAGCTAGGTATTCAGCCTATTCCAAGGGGATGCCCCTCAATTAGATATTTGCCGCTCACCCCATACTTGGAGCCTGCCACAAAACCAACCTTGGTGGACTGGTGGCTTCCCATTCTAGTATGTTAACTACCGGTTTCCATTAAAGCTACAAATTATTCCTATTCTTTGCACTTTCTATTGGACTACTGTCTTCCCCAATCTCAGTACTGATCTATGGTCAGTTCAGTTGCAATAGCAGCATTGCAGAAAGACATCCAGATAATCAGAAAGACAGACAGGCTTGCTTTTATTTATATCAATAACAAGCATATGCCATACAAGTGCTAGTTTATTAGTATTAAATGCCAATTGCACGCCGTACAATCACCTGCTGATCAACCCCATTATGACTGTCTCACCCTATTATGGGTTAGATATTGGTTTTAATATCAACCCAATGGATGTGCAGATAGATGGTCTTCACTTGCACGGTGTATATCCCTTTAAAACCCAACCTAGATGGTGATTAAACACTTTGCAACCCTTGATTTGACAACAAATAAAATAAGCTACCATACACTGTATGACCCTTGGCTTGGCCAAAGTTGGTCAGCTAAAGGGTCACCATCCAAATTGAGTGCTTTGATTGGAACCCAAAATATGGAAGAAGGATACCAACAGTCTACCTTCTGTGGGCAGAAGAGTGAGGGTTGGAATATTTTTAAGTGTCCTCATAACATGGTGTAACTTCTCAGCACCACCTTAGACGTGTAAGGGAGTAACTAAAAAACAGTTACTGGTAGGCTAGCTCAAGAATAGTGCAGGCTGTTCTGGGACACTATGCATGCAGTGGTGGGCCAGTAGTGATAAGAGATCCAGGACATCCAATTGGATTGGGAGGAACCAGAAAGAGCTAGTTCAGTTGCACAGGTAGTCATCCAGAACTATCAGAAAGATCAGGGTGGAGGATGTTGAGTATAAATAGATGCAGGTACCTTGAAGTCTGACAGCAAGTTCATATTCATCCCTGGAAAGGTTGTAGCCTTTGGAAAATTGTATCACAGTTTAAATAACAAAATAATTTAAAAGTTCCCTTCTACTGTATTTTCCATAGTGCCATGTTGCATAGGAAAGGTAGATTGAATAACATTGGTAAGCTGAATAAATCTTTAAGCCATTATGTAGTTTTGAACTCCCAAGCAATTACCAAGACTGCTTCACAACCCTGATATCAATTCCCTTAATAAATTCTTATAGTCTTGATAAAAAACTTTTAAAGATCAACAATAAGTACCAAGCTTAAAAGGTGAAGGTGATAGTAAAATCATCCTTTGATTTGATAAAATATTTATTAAGTTTTTTGCTGACATAAAAAATTAAAAAGAAATATATTATTTCTAAATAAATCCTTTACTTTTTGATTCGGTGGATTTGATTTATTTGTGCAATAGAATAAATTTAGCTAAATATTATTAATCTTTAAGCTTCTGAATTATTTATAATGGTTTTCTTAATTAAATTTTCAGAGGTGAAGTTTTTTAAATGTGGACCTTATTATATGTGTCAGAAACCAAGGTTTAAAAATCAGGGGGTTGGAAATGACAGTGTCGGAAAAATTATTCAAATGGGGTAGGTCCCATTTCGTCTATCGGTTACAAGATATTGGACATGTTCAGTTTGATGAATTTTATCCAGCTTGGTTTTTTGAAATTGGAACATGAGCTAATTCTTTCAGCTGGTTTCTAACATGATGATTTTGAAATAAAAGAAGGGTGGGGATTATCTAGTTGGGGTCTTAAGAGAATATTTAGTTTTTTAATTCAATCTATATTTTTATGTCCGGGAATATATTTTGATATTTCCACTTGCTAGCGTTATCTATAGAATAGGTTACAAATTCCACCAACTTTTCAAGTTGATATGTTCAGGTGTTGGCTAATTCCCGCTAGCAGCTTTGATAGTTCACTAACTTACATAAGCCAACCCGAGACCAGATTTATTCAAAGCACAGTTTAAGCTCTATTAAAAATATTTTTTTGGAAATATCATGTTTTTAAAATTTTCTTAGATAAAATTATCAGCAAATACCAGGATTTTATTATCTATATTAGACCTGTGCATTTTCTCAGTTTTTAATGCAGAGGGAGTGGTTTTTTTTTAAAAAAATCACCATTAAAAAATTTGAAAGTTTAAAAGTTGATAATTGAAACAGGATTTTATTAAAAGAAACTGATATACTGTCTGTGCAGCCAAGGAGGGATGAAGAACACATTCAATTGAAGATATTCTTTATCTGTACCACCAGTTACCCCAGGCTCAACCCCAACTGATTTATAAATATGATATGAGAACAAAAACTTATGTATATGTTTGTAGTGGAATCAGTCATATTATATTGGTTGCATCAGTTGGAGCTTTTTTTGCAGTAGAATTCTTGGATGTCTGGTATGATATTTTTAACTGATGAAATGTGCTTATTCGTACATATTTCGATCAGTCCGGCAACAGCATCAATGTGACCTGAAGGGAGGACAGAAAGAATAGTGGCATTGAAGTTGGGCTCTCTTAGCTGAGATAGATTGCGTTTCTTGAATGTGTTGGAGATGTAGCCTTTGACATTCCATGCTAGTAAGCGAACCCAAGCATACTGAGGTTTATCTTTGAGGGATAGCGTAAAGTGGGCGGGGAGTTGAGCAAAAGATTTTCCTTTGTTGTGTGGAAAAACTTCATCCGTAAGAGATAGAACTTTTTTGACTGATTGGTACTTGGGAACAGTAATCATGTGTATTTTCTTCTTTAGTGGAAAGAAATGAACGTATCTGCCTAAAGAGCTAAGGTAAAACTCAGAGGCTTCTTCTGCTTCAAGCCACATTGGTTTGATGTCGTAGATTGTGACCTGTGGCTGTCGTGGATCCTTTTCATTTTCCTTTGACTTTGTTAAGTAGTTTGTGATTCTCTTTTGTAGCTCAGCGTGATAGGTTACAAAGTCAAGTTGGTTTTGGCCAGTCCAAACCACGCCACTTCCAAGCGCAAGGGGAGGCTGGAATGAAGTGGGCGAGAAAGCTCCAATTTCCCTGACACGAGGTGTTGTGCGGCAATTTTGGAGTGCCATGGACAAGCCTTGGACCCAGGTGCAATTATTTATACCTTGGAAATAAAAAGTGATATGTCGGTATTATAGGATATTCTTTGAGTACTGTTTAAAAATATTATGCTTTCAATGTTAAAATAAGTATTTATGTTGACGTTTGTATGTTTTGCTACAATCTTTGGTTACCAAAGAACTATTCTCTGCTAAACATATTGTGTATTGGTATGTACTATTTATAAACTATACTTACATCTTGCATGTTTCACCTTCCATCCCGAAATAAGCCATTTGGATCTTTGACATGTTAAAATAAATTAAAATAATTTTTTACTCTTAGATTTATTGCTGTGGAAAATCTGATGTTCTTCCTAAAATATAAATTGTGGGTTTTTGACTTCAATATTGTATCGTTCAACTTGGTCATTAAACCATTTACCTTCCTGCGATACCGATTATAGAATATTCCATCCAAAAGCCCAACCCCAAATAAAAAATAAGTGGATATGCCGCAACACCCTATTTCCGAACCCTTTACTTCCAAAAGCCTATTTCCGACACCGCTACCGGCATTGAAACCAAACTATGATATTTTCCGGAAATGCTAAAAGGTGTGCAGTGGGTTCCTGTAAATAAAATAGCCGGAAATAGGATGTATACAATATGTACACCTAATTTCATATTCCAAAGCTCCTACCGTTTTTTATTTGCCCCCGTCGTTTGGCTTATATCTTGTACAAGTTGCCATTTTGAAAATGCGTGCCATATAGCGAAATGTTTGCTGCCAAGCCAACCGCCGCCCGGTTTTGAGTTGACTCGGATTAAGGAGAAAAGCTAAGGCTAGCTAATCTAGACATCGACCTAATTTGTTGCCACGGTGCTTGTATATCCAAAGCTTTGATTTTGAAAAGATGTCCCAAGAAATAAGCCCGTTATATTAAATCGCAAATGCTTAAATTTTCCAATAAAGACCACGTTGATTAAATATATCTTTTTGTTAGTTTTGCTTGCAAAATCTGATCTAGGCATTGCAAAGTTTGGCAGGCATATTAGCTTAGTAAACTCCACCTCAAAAGGGGGCACCTCATAGATCTTTAAAAACGGTGTTGGGATTTTTATTAGAATAAAGAAGTTAAAATCCACTCTATTTAGTCTTTACTGGTGCCAGGTACAAACTTCTTAGAAGATATGGTATGAATTTGGGGAAGGGTTAGAAGAGGTTGGTGAACATATTTAAATTGAAGAGCTTTATATAGCTTTTTATATACCACATAGTGCGCAGATAGATCAAGTATATCATGCTTTTAGAAGAGTAGGTCACTCCTTGAAGATTAAGGGGTTGATCCTAGTTTAGCATCTGGATTTATCAAAGGGCCTATTCTACTAAATAGTCAAGTCATTAGTCCGGGAAACTCTTTCCCAAAAGGGGGTAATCAGAGACATTGCAACATCTCTCCCATGGTGTTGGATGGCAGAGCGTTGAGCAATCTTCAGGTTATCTGGGAGTTCAAAATTTTATCAACCCAGCTTTACCTCAGATACTTTTAGGTGTGAGTCCATTTGGGATTATCTTGCTTTACCTAGGCTGATTCAATATGGTGCATTGGTTTGAGACTTGTTTGGGATCATATACCTTTGATATGGTAGGTGTTTTAGGGTTCAACTTCCACAACTACCCTTACCCTGGCAGTCCAGCTCAGAGCTTATTAAGTGATGGTCAGCTACCCAAATTTCATCTCCAGCTTCTAATCTATTGACCTAGAGCTGTATCATTTCTATTTTGGATCTTCATTTTCCTTGTTTAATTGGCCCTCTTGTGCTCTTTCATGTTTGGGCTGCCCTGTTCTGGCATTTTTCTTTAGTAGGGTCAGTCCAGGCCTCAGATTGCTGCTGATGATAACTGGCTCATGTTTGTATACAAAGAATGCTGTGTTTGGCTCTTGGGGAAGACATCCAAGAGGACACAACAGGGAAATCTTTAATACA
This sequence comes from Entomophthora muscae, assembly GCA_014839935.2. NCBI lineage: Eukaryota > Fungi > Entomophthoromycota > Entomophthoromycetes > Entomophthorales > Entomophthoraceae > Entomophthora > Entomophthora muscae. The sequence continues at coordinate 34,658 of QTSX02000210.1, read as the reverse complement.
AAAGGTTTGAGATTTGAAGCTAGCCTTGGTTAGCCTTCAGGGCAAGATGAAGGGGACATACCTTAATTTTCTGGAGAGACAAAGGCAACAGTGGCAAAATTGACTGTAGGGATGCAAAAGTGAGAATTCAAAAGTGAGGATCTAAAAGTGGCCAAGTCGACAATTTTAAAATTTCAAAATTAAGTCAAAACAGCATATCTGGAAATAAAAACTATTATGGCCATATAAAATACTTTTTATTCCTTCTCTCAACCAAAAAAGTCAAGAAAAAGTAGTTACTTCATTATAAAAAGCCATTTTGAAAATTTGAAAAGTGTCAACTAGGCCACTTTTAGATTCTCACTTTTGAATTCTCACTTTTGCATCCCTACAGTTGATTTGGCCACTGTTGCCAAGACAAAAGAGATTGTTTTATAGCAAAAGGAAAAGAGCGCTTGGATAATACGAAATCCAGCACAAATAAAGATAAACCTGTCTTTATTTAAAGAAACAATTCTGCTTATATAGTAGACTGAGAGCGTGGATTTTTTGCTGGATAAGTAAGGGGGCTGGTTGAGTTTGAAATTGTACCAGGATCATATATAACCAAGGTAATAAGATACACAATGTGTGGGCATTACCATTGGCCCATTTAAGTAAAGGTGGCAGCTGTTAAACTCAAAAGCAAATTAAGCTCAGTCTTTGCAAGCATGGCAATTTTTGGGCTGCATCAAAATATCATCCAGGGCCCAACTTAAAACAAAGCATGTGCCATCTTGACTGTGTTTTGATCCACTTGGGTGCAGCATACCATCAATACAGTTGGGAGAGCATCTGTTCAAAGAGGGGAGCTGTTGGCCTATAATTATTGGGTGCCTCTACTAGCAACCAATTCAATCTTTCTACTCTGCCATTTGCTTAAGGATGGTAGGGACTGCCTTTGGTGTTCTGTATGCTGTTTGTTTTGATAAAAGCATTGGTTTCTGGTAGCAAGTTCAGTCCCTCTGTCTGTGATTAGGAGATTGGGGTTGCCCAGCTTGGCAACAATTTTTGCCTATGAACCATCTCACATTGTTTCTCTATACTCTTTAGTAGCTTGGGTTGCAGGCCATTTTTCTGCATAATTGATGACTTTGATACTTTATTTTTGCTTTTTTATCTGCTGATATGGGTCTCACAATATTCAGTAACTGTATCTTAAATGTTTGTGTTATCAAGATTGGTATTACATATTTGGGGTGCCTTGGAGCGGGCGTGCTTCTCCCATGCTTTGCATTGATTGAGGGCTTCTTTGATGCTATCCAGCATGTTTGGCCACAATTAGTGAGTCTTGATATATTCATGCATATTTCTATTATAGGCACAACCCAAATCTCTGTAGTAGCAAAGGATTGTGTCAATCTTTTGTGCTGACAGTATGTATGGCACTGTATCTCCACTAGGTGATATGTGATGTAGAGTGCCATATATGCTTTTGAACAGGTGTTTGTTCTTAAGGACCTTCTCTTGTATGTCTATTGATGTACCAGGTGGGAACCTTCTTGGAGATTCCTCATGATTAACATGGGCCAATTGGGGTCCCCATCAGTGCTTAGAACATGATTATTGTATAGCCTTGATAGGGTGTTGTGTTCTGAGGCGCGGCACAAACACACAACGGGAAATCCTAACCTTAGGATTGGATTTGTACTAAGTCTTGGTTAGATGACAGGGAAGGCTATGCAATTACCTTGCGGCCCTGGAAGAATAATCTCTATTAGTTGTGGCTAGAGAGAGGCGCGGAAGTACTGAAGACACAAAGACAAAATGTGAATAGAACTTAATTTTTATTGGTGAATATGAAATGAAATATATAGTGGTTAGGAATACCACAAAACACTACCAGGACGGTAGGATCACTTGCCACCAGCATGAGTGGGGCAAGTGAGTTGCACAGGATCAAGAAACCAAACAATTGTATTTCTTGATTCAGTCATCAACTCATTTTAAGAGGCAAAAGCAAAAGCAAGAGATTTGTCTTTAAAACGGCCCACTGAAGGTGAAATCAATACATGATGAATAGCGGTATTCACAACATTGCCCTCCCCTAGATTGGCCTTAGGGGGGTGGTACTTGCAGAGAAACTTGGAATGCACTCAAGCAAAAGGACAACCACTGGAGAGGAGCTTCATAGTGTATTTGGACCCTTGTTTGAAGATCACCTCTAAAGGTCCAATCCATAATGTATCTAGCTTGTGAGCATGTCCTCCTACTCTATGCTGATAGTAAAATACATGGTCATCAACATCAAATTCAGGCAGGGGGGAGCGTCCAGCATTATTGGGAGAGAGTTCAAGCATCTTGGTATTTATGCAGAAGTGTAAGCAGTGGCCTGTATATCAATTATGCGGTTGACTAGATCCTTGATGTGGCTGTCAGGATTCATGGCCTTATCAGAGGAAAGCAGGGGGGCCCCAAGAGCGATGGGAAAGTAGCCTCTTGCCCATACAGCATAGCAAAGGGGGAGTATCCAGTGACATAATGTTTGCTAAGGCAATACACAAAGAGAGAAGCAGGTAAGTATAGATCCCAATTAGCAGCATCAGAGTAGGTGAGCTTTCTCATGATGGAGACCAGTGTTGAATTTGTACGCTTGATGGCCCCATTAGTAGAAGGGTTGTAGGGGGAAGAGAAGGACTGGTGGGATCCCAAAGCTTTAACAACAGAGGTTACCAGCTTGGCATTGAAGTTAGTCCCATCATCTGAGAGCAACTCTTGAGGACAGCCATGGCAGTAGAAAACATCTTGTAACAGGAAGGCAGCAGTTGTCTTAGCCGTGATGTCCTTTGTAGGGAGAGCCTCTACCCACTTGCTGAAGTGATCAACAGCAATCAGGATAAAGCAACACCCAGAACGTGAGCAGGGGAGAGGACCTACTGTGTCAATGCTGACAGTATGAAAAGTGTGTTGAGGGGGGACTAGCTTGAATTCATGAGAGGCAGCTCAAGGTTTCTGGAGCTGACAATTGTGGCAACTAGAAATGACATCTGTAATCAGCAGACAGAGGGTTTCCCAGAAGTAATTCTTCTGAAGCCAGTCAAAAGTCTTAGTGATGCCTCATGCCCAGTCTCTTTATGAGCTTGCAACACCAACAAGAGGCAAAGACTGGGTTGTACATAGGGCAGATACTGATCTTGTACCTTTTTGAAGAGATGATTGTCGCGTATGAGGTTATCTTCAGACATCTTGGACAAAGCCAGTTTGACCTCTTCTGTTTCACTCTACCAAGAAGAAGGGTATCTAATTAGTTTGTACAACCAGTCAGCCTCTGCAGGATGTAAAGCAAGAATGGGCATTCTGGATAGCCCATCAGTGTTCTGATGTTGAACCCCAGGGCAATGGAGTACAGTGAAGTTGTAACCTTGCAGATGTAGGGCCCATCTAGCTAGGCGCCCTTCTGGCTCCTTAAGTTGTTGTAACCATTTAAGCAAAACGTGGTCAGTGACAACTGTGAAATGGGTACCATACATGTAGTGGCAGAACTGTTTGACTGCATGCAACATGGCAAGACACTCCTTCTCTGTGACACTATAATTCTTCTCATGCTTGTTTAGCATGCAGGAAGTGTAAGCCACAGGATGGTCTACACCCTTGTTGTCTAGTTGGGCCAGAATAGCTCCAATAGCAAGATTGCTATCGTCAGTTTATAGGATGAACTCCTTATCATAGACGGGATAAACTAGGATTGGAACCTCTGAGTTTTTGCTTAAGGGTTTCGAAGGCTTGTTGTTGACTGGCGGTCCATTTAAAAGGAACATTACATAACAGCTGGACTAGAGGTTCACTAGTATTGGCAAAATCAGGGATAAACTGTCTGTAGTAGCTCATCATCCCTAGAAAAACTTGTACCTCTTTCAGGTTGGTGGGCAGAAGCATTTTGTTAATGGCCTAAACCTTCTTAGTCATTGAAAAAATCCCTGTCTGGGTTACTTCATGGCCCAAGAATTCAAGACGCTCTTTGAAGAAGGCACACTTGGAAGGTTTTAGTTTGAGGCCAGCTTCCCAAATCTTTAGGAACACCTCTTTGAGATAAGCCAGGTAGTTGGTGAAGGTAGCTCTGAAAACCTTTATATCATCCAAGTATACTAGGACGCACAACAACTTCAAGTTGCGGAGGATGGAGTCCATGGCCCTTTGGAAGGTGGCCAGGGCGTTGCACAGTTTCTGCAGCATGCAAGTAGACTCAAAAAGCCCTTCAAATGTAATGAGTGTGGCTTTTTAGCAATCCTTGGGCAACAGATCAACTTGCCAGTATCCAGATGCCAGAAGTATTGCAGAGAAAAACTTAGAGTCTCCAAGACGTTGGAGAGCATCATCAATATGCGGCAAGGGGTACAAGTCCTTCTTGGTCAAAGAGTTCAATTGGTGGTAGTCCATCACAATACAATGACCTCCATCTTTCTTCTTTAAGATGAAAAGCAGGGATGTCCAAGGACTTTTGGAAGGTGCCAGCAGCCCAGCAGTTGTTTGAGCTCTTTAGATACCTAGGTGTCCTCTACATGGCTGCAGCAATATGGTTTAGCATGGAAGGAAGGAGCGTTGCCAGTGTCAATCTGATGGATAACGCATTTGCTAAACCATAGTTGGTACTGTCCATAGCAAAGATGTCAGAAATTTGGTCTAGCAAGTCTAGCACCTCTTTCTGTTGAACCAGTGACAGCTGTGGAAAGTCTTGCGCAGTGAACAAGGATAGGACTTGGGGCTCATCTTCAGGTAGGTTAAAATCTTGGAATGTGCCAAAGGGATAAAGAGACAGGACATCAGTAGCGCTCAACAACTTGCCATATTCAACAACCTGCCCCCTAGACACGGTCATGGGGAGTGCAGTCAGGTTGGCTACCAACAATTGAACAGGGTCTTTATGGGAGACATCTAGGATTCCAGGACAGAGATAAGGTTTGTTGTCCCCTAAAGAGGAAGGAGAGTACAACTCCAAGAAGGTTTGTTTGAGTAGTTCATATGATATCTGGGAGTCTAGGATGGCCTGGGAGCCAGAGGAGATGGTGACAGCGGACGTGGTTAGGGGAGGGATCCCTTCAGATGCAGGACAAGCCATGGGTGGAAATTTCATGTTTGAAGAGTGGGTGCAATGTTTGAGGTTGAAACCCCAGTAAGATATTCCAAGGCACATGTCTTGAGATGTTTCCCGGGAACTTTAACCAGCTCTTCAAAGATCAGAGGGACTTTGTATCCCAGAATAGAGAGGTAAACATCTTTCAAGTTGATTATCCCATTATATTCCCTAAGGAACTGAGTGCCAACTAAGAGATTGTAACTCTCATTTTCCAAGACAACTGCTGGCGCAGCTGGGAGAAGCTTGCCAAACCGCAAGGGTAGAGCAGAGTACGCCCCTATGGTGCGGGTCATAGACAGTCCAGCTGTGCCATACAGCTGGTATAACTAAGGTCAGGGGAAAGTTTGAGTTTCTTCACAAGCTTGGAGGAGACAACGTTGACTGGCAAGCCAGTGTCTCAAACGGCCTTGATCTTCACTTTTTGAATGGATATTTCTACTCAATTGGTAGTGCAACCAAAGGGTAGAAGAACAGCCAAGATATTTTGAGCCTCTTCTAGTTCCTTATCCCACTTCTCAATCATGTATCTTAATCCTGGGAACTCCTTATAAACAGTCTGGAGGGGGATCAAAACAGATACATTCTTGAAGACAGCATCAGCAACCTCAGAAGCTTCTTCTGATGACTCCAATAGCACAGGGGATCTCTTAGCCTGAGTGAGGTAAGGGCAAGAAACAACTTCTTTGGCTTCAGGCAAGGGCTTAGCAGTAGTTGTAGTCTTTCCTGAGCGTAGTTTATAGGGGACTGTAATGGTTTTGGGAACAGCCAGAACAGAGTACCCATATGCATTGACATTATCAGTATTAGAGTCATCCAGGTCAGAGTTGTCAGAGATATTGTAGAACAAGAGGAGGATAGGAGGAGCCTCATTATCAGCAGGCTTGGAGTCAGATATAGAGGAAGAGATTGAAAGAGACTGGGAAGAATTGCCAACCAAAAGCGTCTCTACCTCTAGGTTGACTGTTCTTTTCCTGCCTGCGCTTTTGGATCAGCTCCTTTGACCTGTGAGTTGGTGAAGACTCAAGAATAGTGACCTATCTGACCACAGTTGTGGCAACCTTGGCATCAAGGAAGATTTTGCAAGCTCATGATAAGAATACAAGGATCACGGGAAGAGGAACCAGAGTTAGAAGTAGCTTTGCCTTCCCTAGCAACTGCTCCAGAATGGGTAAGGTGCATGTCCTGCAACAGCGTCTTTATGCTCTTCATAGAGGAAAGCATAGCCATATGGGCTTTGAAGTGAAGGCACAGAAGCTGGTTAACTTTGAGAGCTTGAGTGTAAGCCATGTAAGCCTCATGGGCTGTCAATTGTCTGCTTGCTATCATTTGCTGTCCTTCCATGTAGATCTGTCTGAAAACTCAGCTAGCGTCTCTTTAGGCTTGAAAGCAATATGCATAAAAGCGTCCTTTTTTACTTCCAGGATAAGGTCACCACCAAACTTGTCAATCAGAAGCTGCTTCATATCTTTCCACGTCTCAATGGTGGGTAGTTCAGGCACCACCACCTCCTGGCAAGTTGGATGTAAACAGGTCAGAATATATTCTTTCTTAACTTTGTCTGATGCTTGTCTCATGGCAGTTTTTTTAGATAGTTAGGAAAGCTGCAATGGTTGAGGTTCTGGGGTCAAAGAATTGCTTAAAGGTAGGCTTGAAGTGTGCTTCAGGAGTTGGACCACCATTATTGCTATTGAGTACGTTTATATGCAGGGAAAACTCTGCTTTGGATTTAGAGGGGGGCTTTCAAGCCCATAGCTGACAAACACTCTCTTCAAGGGTAGTCAGGGTCTCAACAGCACGGGCACCCGTATTGACAGCTAGAGTGGTCTGTTGTTCAGTAACATCTAGGCGTTGACCTTGGGTGGTCACTACTGTGGAGAGCTCAGCCAGTTGAGAGGTAAGGGATGGCCCCACTGAGAGACAAGGGGCAAACCTGTTGTTCACAGAGTCAATAAATTCACTCATCTCTTGTACATCTCTATCCAGCTCAGTATAGTCTTGCTTCAGATGATCCACCTTGTTAGCTAAGGCAATTAGTTCCCTAGCACATTGGATTCAAGGGGCTCCTGGTAAGCCAGGGCAGCAACCATCTTTTTCCACAACCCCCACTGGACTAGCAGCAGCAGCCATCATCTTGCGTAGGGCAGCAAGCTCTTTCTGTAGCTCAGCAACTTGGGCAGTCAACTCAAGCACCTAGGGGTCAGGTTGAGGGGCTTTGGTAGGAAGTCCTTGAATTCAAGTAGCCCTACATAGCTCTCAAATAGCATCCCATATTCTCTACACTCAATCCGCCAAGTCATCAGAAGGGGGAGAGGGTGGAACATCTGGCTTGGGCGTAGCTAATTCATTCACTTGACTCTGGAGTTTGGTATAGCAGCAGCTCTCTCTTGATCAAACGCCACACTGAGTTCATTAAGGCTGGTAGCAGCAAAGTCTGCTACCTGCTGTAGTTGCTTGAATGAATACATGCTGAATGCATTGAGCTGCTGCACAAGTTGTTTGAAGTTGTGAGATAAGCGTTTAAAGTGGAATCTACTTGAGTTTGCCAGAGTTGTTCTAGCTGGTGAAACTTGTGTAGACGCTCTCTCACGTATTCAGGAATGGACTGGCACATTTGTTCAATAGAATTAACTAAACAGGTCTGGGAGGTAACAGAGTTGTGTTGGTTGTCAGATACCAAGTAAAACAGGGAATGGATATACTGTTGGTAGGCAGCAAACTGGTCCCAGTGATGAGTAACCGCTGCTTGTAGAGACAAGATTTCTTGGACGTGGAGCCCCAACACCATTTGATGGTGGGCCAAGGCAGGCTGCACAAAGGACAATAGTAAGTGCTCAGCAGAGCCAGCTGCTGAGAGGAGATGCTGTGGAATTTGAGGAGCCACAATCAATTCATAGTATTCCACTTGACTGAACTGCAGCTGAAGGCGGGGGATGGCTCCTTCATGGGCTATCCCAAGGGCTACCACCATGACTTGTTCTAAGTCAGGGGTACCCATAGGGTAAGCAAATAGGCGGGGACCATTCCTGAGGTTCAGTATAGTGGGGATAATAGGTGGGTCAGCAATATCTTCCTCAATAGGAGGGCTATTAATTTCAGCTGAAGTCAGCTCTTGTATAGGCAGAGGCAAAGGACCTGAAAATGTGGATGCAAAAGGGATAACCAAGGGGCTTACAGCCCCTGTAGTGAGCACCATTTTTGTTTTGTTCTGAGGCGCAGCACAGACACACAACGGGAAATCATAACTTTAGGATTGGATTTGTATTAAGTCTCAGTTAGATGACAGGGAAGGCTATGCAATTACCTTGCAGCCCTGGAAGAATAATCTCTACTAGTTGTGACTAGAGAGAGGCGCAGAAGTACTGAAGACACAAAGACAAAAATGTGAATAGAACTTAATTTTTATTGGTGAATATGAAATGAAATATATAGTGGTTAGGAATACCACAAAACACTACCAGGACGGCAGGATCACTCACCACCAGCATGAGTGGGGCAAGTGAGTTGCGCAGGATCAGGAAACTGAACAATTGTATTTCCCAATGCAGAACCAGCCTCATTTCAAAGGGTGAAAGCAAAAGAAAGAGATTTGTCCTCAAAATGACCCAACAAAGGAAAAATAAAAACATGGTGAATGGCGGCATTCACAACATTGCCCCCTTCTAGATTGGCCTTAGGGGGGTGATACTTGCGGAGGAACTTAGCATGCACTCAAGCAAAAGTTCAAACACTAGAGAGGAGCTTTACTGTATACTCTGATCCTCACTTAAAGGTCACTTCTAAGGGCCCAATTCATAATGAGTCTAGCTTATGAGCTTGTCCTCCCACTCTGTGTTGATAATACAAAACATGGTCTCCAATGACAAACTCAGGCAGGGGGATCTCCTGCCATTGTCAGGGAAGAGCTCCAGCAGCTTGGTCTTAAAGGCAGACGTGTAGGCAGTAGCCTGTATATCAATGATGTGGTTGACTAGATCTTTGATGTGCTCATCAGGGTCCATGCCTTATCAGAGGAGAGTAGGGGGCCCCCAGGAGCAACAGGGTAGTGGCTTCACAACCATACAGTATAGAAAAAGGGGAGTACCCGGTGACACAGTGCTTGCTAAGGCAATAGGCAAAGAGAGCAGCAGGTAAGTATAGATCCCAGTTGGTGGCGTCAGAGTAAGTAAGCTTCCTAATGATAGAAACCAGAATTGAGTTGGTGCGCTCAACTGCCCCATTGGTGAAAGGATTATAGGGGACAGAGAAAGACTGGTGAGACCCCAAGGCTTTAACCACCAAGGTCACTAACTTGGCGTTGAAGTTAGTCTCATTGTCAGACAACAACACTTGAAGGCAAATATGGCGGAAGAATACATCTTACAGCAAAAAGGCAGTGGTTGTCTTAGCAGTGATGTCTTTAGTAGGACAAGCTTCTACCCACTTGCTGAAATGATTAACAGCAATTAGGATAAAGTTGCAACCAGAGCAGGAGCAAGGGAGAGGCCCTACAGCATCAATACTGACAGTGTGAAAAGTGTTTTGAGGGGGGACTAGCTTGAATTCATGAGAGGCAGCTCAAGGTTGCTGGAGCTGACAATGTGGCAACTAGCAATGACATCTGGAATCAGAAGGCAGAGGGTTTCCCAGAAATAGTTTTTCTTCAGCCAGTCATATGTCTTAGCAATGCCTCCATGCCCTGTTTCCTTGTGATCTTGAAGCACCAACAAAAGATAAAGACTAGGCGGTACATAAGGCAGGTACTGGTCTCATACTTTCTTGAAGAGCTGATTGTCAAAAATGAGCATGTTCTCAGATAGTTTAGAAAGGGCAACTTGGACTTCTTTGTCTTGTTTCCCGAAAGAAAGGATATCCAATTAGTTTGTACAACCTGTCAGTCTCAGCAGGGTGTAGAGCAAGGATGGGCATTCTAGATAATCCATCAGCGTTCTGATGCTGAATCCTGGGACAAAGTAGTACAGTAAAGCTGTAACCTTACAGGCGGAGAGCCCATCTAGCTAGTTGTCCTTCTGGTTCCTTAGGCTGTTGTAACCACTTAAGCAAAGTGTGGTCAGTGACTACAGTGAAATGGGTACCATACACATAATGACAGAACTGCTTAAATGCATGTAACACAGCACGGCACTGTTTCTATGTGAAACTGTAATTCTTCTCATGCTTGTTCAGGACACAAGAAGTATAAGCTACATGATGATCCACACTATCATCATCTAGTTGGGCCAAGATGGCTCCAATAGCCATGTTGTGAATGCTGTCATTCACCATGTTTAATTTTGCCTTTATTAGGTTATTTAAAGGGCAAATATCTTTCTTTTGCTTTTGCCCTTCAAAACAAGGCTGGCTCTGAATTGTGAAATACAATTGTTCAGTTTCTTGATACTGCGCAGCTCACTCACCCCACTCATGCTTGTGGCAAGTGACCCTACCGTCCTGGTAGTGTTTTGTGGTATCAACAACCACTATATATTCTATTTCCTATTCTCCAATAAAAATTAAGTTCTATTCACATTTTTTTCTTTGTGTCTTCAGTACTTCTGCGCCTCTCTCTAGCCACAACTAGTAGAGATTATTCTTCCAGGGCTGCAAGGTAATTGCATAGCCTTCCCTGTCATCTAACTGAGACTTAATACAAATCCAATCCTAAAGTTAGGATTTCCTGTTGTGTGTCTGTGCCACGCCTTAGAGCACGGCAAAAATGGTGCTCACTACAGGGGCTGTAAGCCCCTTGGTTATCCCTTTTGCATCCACATTTTCAGGTCCTTTGCCTCTGCCTATACAAGAGTTGACTTTACCTGAAATAACCAGTCCTCCTATTGAGGAAGATATTGCCAACCAGCATATTACTCCCACTATACTGAACCTTGGGAATGGCTTTGCCTAGTTGCTGACCCCATGGGTACCCCTGACTTGGAGCAAGTCATGTTGGTAGCTCTTGGGAAAGCCTGTGAAGGAGCCATCCCTTGCCTTCAGTTGCAGCTTAGTTGGGCTGAATACTACTAATTAATTGTGGCTCCTCAATTTCCACAACATCTCCTCTCAGGGGCTGGCTCTGCTGAGCACTTACTCTCGTCCTTTATGCAGTCTGCTTTAGCCCACCATTAAATGGTGTTGGGACTTCATCTCCAAGAAATCTTGTCTCTACAAGCAGCGGTTACTCATCACTGGGACCAGTTTGCTGCCTACCAACAGTGGATTCATTCCCTGTTTTCCATGGTATCTGACAACCAATACAACTCTGTCACTTCCCAGACCTGTTTAGTCAATTCTGTTGAAAAAATGCACCAGTCTATCCCCAAATACGTGAGAGAACGCCTACACAAGTTTCACCAGCTAGAACAACCCTGACAAACTCAAGTAAATTCCACCTTAAATGCTTATCTCACTGACTTTGAACAACTCCTGCAACAACTCAATGCATTCAGCACGTATTCCTTTGAGCAACTACAGCAGGTAGTGGAATTTGCTGCTAGGGGCCTTAATGAACTCAGTACAGCATTTGAATAAGAGAGAGCTTCCACCGCTGCTACTATAGCTAAACTCCAGAGCAAAGTGAATGAGCTATCTATGCCCAAACCAGATGTTCCGCCCTCTCCCCCTTCTGATGACTTGGCAGATAGAGAGAAGAGAATATGGTATGTCATTTTCAAGCTATGTACAACTACCTGCAGTCAGGGACGTCCTGCTGAAGCCCCTTAGCCTGATCTCCAGGTTCTTGAATTAACTGCTCAAGTTGTGGAGTTACAACAAGAACTTGCCACCCTACATGAAATAATGGCAGCTGCTGCTAGTTCAGTTGGGGTTGTTGATGAAATGGTTGCTGCCCTGGCTTATTAGGAGCTCCTCAAATCCAATGCTCTAGGGAACTAATTACTCTAGCCAACGAGGTGGATCATTTGAAGCAGGGCCATACTGAGCTGGATAGAGATGTACAAGAGATGAATGACGTGTTTGACTCTGTGAATGATAGGTTTTCCCCTTGCCTCTCAGTGGGGCCATCCCTTACTTTGCAACTGGCTTAACTCTTCACAATAGTGACCATCCAAGGTAAACACTTAGATACTACTGCACAGCAAACCAATCAAGCTGTCAATACAGGAGCCCGCGCTGTTGAGACCCTTACTACCCTTGAAAAAAGTATTCATCAGCTATGGGCTAGACAGCACCCCTCTGAATCCAAAGCAGAGTTTTCCCCATGTATAAACGTACTCAATAGCAACAATGGTGGCACAGCCCCTGAAGCACACTTCAAGCATACCTTTAAGCAAGTCTTTGATCCTAAAACCTCAACCATTGCAGCTTTCCTAACTATCTACAAAACTGCCATGAGACAGGCTTCAGATGAAGTTAAGAAAGAACATATTCTGACCTGTTTACATCCAACTTGCCAGGAGGTGGTGGTGCCTGAACTACCCACCATTGAGACGTGGGAAGATATGAAGTAGCTTCTGATTGATGATTTTGATGGTTACCTTAGCCTGGAAGTAAAGAAGGACACCTTCATGCATATTGCTTTCAAGCCTAAAGAGACACTAGCTGAGTTTGCAGACTGATTCTACATGGAAAGACAGCAACTGATAATAAGTAAACAGTTGACAGCCCATAAAGCCTACATGGCTTTCAATCAAGCCCTCAAGGTTAACCAACTTCTATGCCTTCACTTCAAAGCCCAAAAGGTTATGCTTTTCTCCATGAAGAGCATGAAGACGTTGTTGTAGGATATGCACTTTACCCACTATGGTGCAGTTATTAGAGAAGGTCAAGCTACTTCTAACTCTGGTTCATCTTCCTGTGGTCCTTGCATTCTTACCATGAACTTGCAAAATCCTCCTTGATGCCAAGGTTGCCAGAACTGTGGTCAGATAGGTCATCATTATTGAGTCTGCACCAACCCGCGGGTTGAAGGAGCTGATCTGAAAGAGCAGGCAGGAAAAGAACAGTTAACCTAGAGGCAGAGACGCTCTTGGTTGACAATTCTTCTCAGTCTCTTTCAATCCCTCCTTCTATGTGCTGACTCTAAGCCTACTGACAATGAGGCTCCTCCTATTTCCTCTTGTTTCACAATATCTCTGATGACTCTGACCTGGATGACTCTGATACTGATGACGCTGATGCATATGGATACTCTGTTCTGGCTGTTCCCAAAACCATTACAGTCCCCTATAAACTACGCTCAGGAAAGACTACAACTACTGCTAAGCCCTTGCCTGAAGCCAAAGAAGTTGTTTCTTGCCCTTACCTCACTCAAGCTAAAAGGTCCCCTGTGCTATTGGAGTCATCAGAAGAAGCTGCTGAGGTTGCTGATGCTGTCTTCAAGAATGTATCTGTTTTGATCCCTCTCCAGACTGTTTATAAGGAGTTCCCAGGATTAAGATGCATGATTGAGAAGTGGGATAAGGAACTAGCAGAGGCTCAAAATATCTTGGCTGTTCTTCCACCCTTTGGTTGCACTACCAATTGAGTAGAAATATCCATTCAAAAAGTGAAGATCAAGGCCATTTGAGACACTGGCTTGCCAGTCAACGTTGTCTCCTCCAAGCTTGTGAAGAAACTCAAACTTGCCCCTGACCTTAATTATACCAGCTGTATGGCACAGCTGGACTGTCTATGACCCACGCCATAGGGGCGTACTCCACTCTACCCTTGCGGTTTGGCAAGCTTCTCCCAGTTGCACCAGCAGTTGTCTTGGAAAATGAGAGTTACAATCTCCTAGTTGGAACTCAGTTCCTTAGGGAATATAATGGGATAATAAACTTGAAAGATGGTTACCTCTATATTCTGGAATGCAAAGTCCCTCTGATCTTTGAAGAGCTGGTTAAAGTTCCCAGGAAACAGCTCAAGACATGTGCCTTGGAGTATCCCACTGGGGTTTCAACCTCAAATATTGCACTCACTCCTCCAACATAAATGTCTACACATGGCTTTTCCTGCATCTGAGGGGATTCCTCTCCTAGCCACGTCTACTGTTACCATTTCACCTGGCTCCCAGGCCATCCTGGACTCCCAGATATCATATGAATTACCTGAAAAAACCTTCTTGGAGTTGTACTCTCCCCCCTCATTAGGGAGCAACAAACCTTATCTCTGTCCTGGAATCCTAGATGTCTCCCATAAGGAACCTGTTCAATTGTTGGTAGCCAACCTGACTGCAATCCCCATGACCGTGTCTAGGGGGCAGGCTGTTGGATATGGTAAGTTGTTGAGCGCTCCTGATGTCCTGCCTCTTCATCCCTTTGGCACGTTCCAGGATTTTACCCTCCCTGAAGATGAACCTCAAGTCTTATCCTTGTTCACTGCGCAAGACTTCCCACAGCTGTCCCCAGTTCAACAGAAAGAGGTGCTGGGTTTATTAGACCAATTTTCTGAAATTTTTGCTAAGGACAGTACCAACTATGAGTTAGCCAAAGGCGTTATCCATCAGATTGACACTTACAATGCTCCTCCCTTCCATGCCAAACCATATTGCCGCAGTTGTCTAGAGGACGCCCAGGTATCTAAAGAGCTCAAAAAACTGTTAGACGTTGGGCTGCTGGCACCTTCCCAAAGTCCTTGGACATCCCTGCTACTTATCCTAAAGAAGAAAGATGGGGTTATTGTGTTGTGATGGACTATCATCAATTGAACTCTTTGACCAAGAAGGACTCATACCCCTTGCCGCGTATTGATGACACCCTCCAATGCCTTGGAGGCTCTAAATTCTTCTCCGCAATGGATCTGGCATCTGGATACTTGCAAGTTGACCTATTGTTTGAGGATCAGAGAAAGCAGCGCTCTTTTCATCTGAAGGGCTTTTTGAGCCTACTCACATGCTGCAGGGACTCTGCAACGCCTCAGCCACCTTCCAAAGGGCCATGGACTCCATCCTCTGTGACTTGAAGTTGTTGTGTGTCCTAGTATACTTGGATGATATAACGGTTTTCAGCGCTACCTTCACCAACTACCTGGCTCATCTCAAAGAGGTGTTCATAAAGATTTGAGAAGCGGGCCTCAAACTAAGGCCTTCCAAGTGTGCCTTCTTCAAAGAGCGTCTTGAATTCTTGGGCCATGAAGTAACCCAGACAGGGATTTGCCCAATGACTAAGAAGGTTGAGGCCATTGACAAAATGCTTCTGCCCACTAACCTACAAGAAGTACAAGTCTTTCTGGGGATGATGGGCTACTACAGATAGATATCCCTGACTTTGCCAATACTAGTGAACCTCTAACCCAGCTATTACGTAATTTCCCTTTTGAATGGACCGCCAGTCAACAGCAAGCCTTTGAGACCCTTAAGCAAAAATTCAAAGAGGCGCCAATCCTCGTGTATCATGACTATGATAAGGAGTTCATCCTATACACTGACGCTAGTGATCTTGTTATTGGAGCTAGCCTGGCCCAACTGGATGACAAGGGTGTAGACAATCCTGTGGCTTACACTTACAGCGTGCTAAACAAGTATGAGAAGAACTATAGTGCTACAGAGAAGGTGTGCCTTGCCGTATTACATGCAGTAAAGCAGTTTTGTCACTACATATATGGCACCCACTTCACTGTTGTCACTGACCACGCTTCTTTTAGGTGGTTACAACAGCTTAAGGAGCCTGAAGGGCGCCTAGATAGATGGGCTTGATGTCTGCAGGGATACAACTTCACAGTGCACCACTGCCCTGGGATTCAACACCAGAAGGCTGATGGGCTCTCCAGGATGCCCATTCTTGCTTTGCACCCTGCAGAGGCTGACCGGTTATACAAACTAATTGGGTACTTGTCTTTGTGGGAAAGTGAGATAGAAGAAGTACAACTGGCCTTGTCCAAGCTATCCAAAGATACCCTCATACGAGAAAATCAGCTCTTCAATAAGTTACAAGATCAGTATCTGCCTTATGTACGGCCCAGTCTTTGCCTTTTGGTGGTGTTGCAAGCTCATAAAGAGACTGGGCATGGAGGCATTGCCAAGACCTTTGACTGGCTTCAAAAGAATTACTTCTGAGAGAACCTTTACCTGCTGATCCCAGACGTCAAAGCTCGCTGCCACAATTGCCAGCTGCAAAGGCCTTGAGCTGCTGCCCATGAGTTCAAATTAGTCCCCCTGAATATGCCTTCCACATTGTCAGCATTGAAGCAGTAGGTCCTCTTCCCCTCTCAAGTTCTGGGTGTTGCTTTATTCTGATTGCAGTTGATTTTTCAGCAAGTGGGTAGAGGCTTGTCCAACAAAAGACATCATGGCTAAGACAACTGCTGCCTTCCTGCTACAAGATGTTTTCTACCGCCATGGCTGTCCTCAAGTGTTGCTCTCCAATAATGGGACTAGCTTCAACGCCAAGCTGGTAACCTCTGTTGTTAAAGCTTTGGGGTCTCATCAGTCTTTCTCTGCCCCCTAAAACCCTTCTACCAATGGGCAGTTGAGCGTGCTAATTTAACACTGGTCTCCATCATGAGGAAGCTCACCTACTCTGACGCTGCCAATTGGGACCTATACTTACCTGCCGCTCTCTCTGCATACCACCTTAGCAAACATTGTGTCACTGGATACCCCCCTTTTGCTATTTTATATGGGCAAGAGGCTACTACCCCTTTGCTCTTAGGGGCTCCCTTGCTTACCTCTGACAAAGCCATGAATCCTGACGGCCACATCAAGGATCTAGTAACTGCATAATTGATATACAGGCCACTGCTTACATTTTGCTTACAAGACCAAGATGCTTGAACTCTCTCCTGATAGTGCTGGATGCTTCCCCCTGCCTGAGTTTGATGTTAGTGACCATGTACTTTGCTACCAACACTGAGTAGGTGATTGCGCACATAAGTTGGACTTGCTATGGATTGGCCCTTTAGAAGTGACTTTTAAGCGAGGGTCCAAGTACACTGTAAAGCTTCTCTCCAGTGGCCGTCCTTTTGCTTGAGTGCACACAAAGTTCCTTTGTAAATATTACCCCCCTAAGGCCAATCTGAGAGGGCAATGTCATGAATAGCACTATTCACCATGTTTTGATTTAGCATTTGGTGGGCCATTTCAAGGACAAATCTCTCGCTTTTGCTTTCATCTCTCAAAACAAGTTAATGACTGAATCAGGAAGTTCAATTGTTTGGTTTCTTGATCCTGTGCAACTCACTTGCCCCACTAATGCTGGTGGCAAGTGATCCTACTGTCCTGGTAGTGTTTTGTGGTATTCCTAACTGCTATATATTCCATTTCATATTCACCCATAAAAATTAAGTTCTATTCAAATTTTTGTATTTGTGTCTTCTGTACTTCTTCACCTCTCTCTAGCCACAACTAGTAGAGATTATTCTTCCAGGGCCGCAAGGTAAACACATTTGCCTTCCCTGTCACCTAACTGAGACTTAGTTTGAATCCAATCCTAAGGTTAGGATTTCCTGTTGTGTGTCTGTGCCACGCCTCAGAACACGATAGAGGATGAGGGTTATTGGCTTGGTTGTTCTGCTTATTAGGTTGAGGCCTTCTTTGCTGTAGGACTCTTCTTTTGTTTGTTGATTATATGCAGGTCTCAAATTTTTGTGCAGCTTGCTTTTCTTCCAAAAACAAGTCCTGGAGGTTCTTGTAGCAGCTCATGTCAAACTGTTGTCTGATGTGTGTGGGGAGGCCAGTGTAGAATTCCAGGCGTGGTCCAGACTCATTAAAGTTGATGGTGTCAGGGGCTCAATCATGTATGTGTCACAGTAGGTTTCATCATGCCAGAAATTATCTGCCCAAGCAGGAAGGCTCAAAAAGCCAGGAAACCTTTATCAAAATTGACCAAGTTAATGGATTTAAACCAAATGGTCAATCAAAAATGGGTTAAAGCTGCTCCAGTCTGTCAGCTGAAACCAGCTCCTCCTTGCAAATTGACGTTGATAAATTGGCATAATTTGAGGGTCACCTGATACTAGCTTGTTAATCAGCATGGTTGTCAGAATTTGGTCACACAAGGGTTCTTTGCAACCTGGACCAGATACTTACTTGACAACATGGAAGGAATAGGAGTCCAAGATTCAGGTGGTATTGCTTAGTCAATTTTCAATATACATTGAATAATTTTCACTGTTTAAACTCTAAGAGTTGAGTCCTCCCAAAATTTTACTCAATAAAAATCATTTATCCCTAGTTCTAATTTACTTTTCAAAATACATCCTGTGGTTGGGTTGTTACAATATATTCTGTACAATCTAATTCTCAACCAAATCATTTCTGGAAGATGGGGCCCTGTAGTTGGAACTTTGTTGTTGGTGCCGCCCAATGCTAATTTCATGCAAGCCAATCTTGGAGCTCCCCCCATTCTGGAAACTGAAAATTATGTTGCCTCCCAATGTCCAGAATTTTATTCTGAAGATATGTTGATGCTTTCTCAGGTCATTTATCTTGGGCTAATTTGGTTAGGATTAATTGTTCTACTTAATCCTAGTATTACAATTGGAAATTTTATAAAAAGATATCTGAATCCACGCTGGTGGCTAATCATTAATTCTATGTGGATTTGGGTGGTAATTCCCCATCACTTAGAAACAGCTTTGTACTATCCTGCAGTTTCTGTCACAGTATGCCTTCATAGGCTGCAATGTACTTCTCAATGGTTGCTGTCATCTTGAAGGTCCTGAGTTCTGTCATGAACACAACATCAGAGTCTTTTATGATAAACTTTTCCAGGAATGTGTTCTTTAACTTGTCTCAGTCTTTGTTGAGACCAGGGTGTTGATTGAATCATTCTCTCACAAAGCGTGAGGCAGCCCCAGTAACTTGTAGGGTGATCCTGCTTATCCAGAGTCTACAGGGGTAGCCGGCTTGAGTAGGCCTGCTCTGAGTGCTCTGATCTAGTAGCCAGAGTTTTCTTGGCGCAGCCCTGAAGCCCTCCCAATCTCTGGTGTTTGGAGATGCTGAAATATAATTTGGGTATCTCAGGTACATCCTGAATTGGGAGTGGGTTCAGGACCCCTCATGTGCCAAGAAAGATGTACTGTCTGCTGGTTACCAAGGTATTGATGAAGACAGTGTATTCTGGGGGACTTCCTGCCCTTCTTCATATCTTCTCCAGCCAGTGGGGAGGGCCATCTACTGGGTTCTTTTCTTGGGAGGGGGTTTCCTTTAAGCTGTGTAGTATTGATAACCTAACTTTGCTGTCACTGTTGTGTATATACTTCTGGGAAGTATATGAGACAAGATATAGGGGGGAATTAAGAAGAGAACAATAGTTTATTCTGTTGTAACTGAACCAATGAGAGTTCAGTATTTGAATTGGGGAAGATAACAGTCCAATAGAAAGGACAAGAATGAATAGAATAAGGTATTGTTTATTGTAGAATATTTTGATTAATATACTATATGGGGAAAGCCACAAGGCCACAAGGGGGTGGCATAGTGGCATGTTACATGTAGGGTTCAAAGCCAAGGAATAAATTATGCGGGGATCAGAAGATCAAATTGGTGGTGCTCCTAATTAGGAGAAAGTTCTCACAGTTTGATATTGCCGTCAGATTGATTCATGTTGTTAGATACGTCAAGGGGCAACTCATCAAGCGCCCTCTGTGTATTGTAAGATATAGTAGTTTTAAAAGCTATGGTAACAACCAAAAATACTTCATATTTAAACAAAATGATTTCAGATTTAAGCAAAATACAACTATCAGGTTAAAATATACACTTTATTAACAGGGTTTATTGGTGTTAATGGGCAAAATGAGTCAACACAGCAAAGAAGTGCTCACACACAAAGCAAAAGTATTCAAAATACAATCCAAAATACATTGATTCACAAACAAAATGGTGTGAGTTGACTTTTGGTGTACATATGTTTACTATGTGAATTGGTGACAAAATACACCCAAGCAAGGTGAGTCAAAGCTCAATCCAAAAATGAAACACAATAGGAACTCATTATGTAAACAAAATCACTCACTCAATGTGTGCAATGGATTTTAATCAAGAACTATATCAAGGTATCTAAAATAAGACACACAATCCAAGACATAAATTTTAAAAATATTGTGTTAGGTGCTTAATTTGGCGTGAAATCTGAGAAAATGGGTGGAAATTATTTTGGATATTCTAAAATGGGCGTTGTAAACCAGAAACAACTAATTAAGAAATAAAATAATCTATAATTGGGATATTGGGTGGGAAAAACTCTAATTAAATATCTATATTCAGATAAAAGCAAAAATTAAAATTAGGGAGTAACTTATTGAAATTTATTTAATATTTTATTAAATTTTGAAATGAAAGAAACACAACACCAGAGTACCAATACACCTGTTGTGCACCACAGTTGTGGTTGTCCCCGCGGGTCAAATAATAGAGTTAGGGCAACACAAGTGCCTACTCAGGAAGGAGACAGGAGAGGAGATTTCCATAGTGATGCTGCACTGACACAGCCAGTTCAAGGAGCACAAGCTGCTAGGGTGCGGAGCATCAACCCTTGGGTCCCCAAGCTGACCTGGAAACCCACCAAGGTTACCACAACAAAACCAGTTAGAAACAAGGAGGTAGAACTTACTTTGTATGTGTTTGACATTGTGTACCAGAAAGAGTTGGTCCCGTCAGCCATGCTGAAGAAGGTGAAGCCTGTACTTTATAATAGCTACAAGCCCTACATCAGTGATGGCAATCAGGAAGAGGACAAGGAGCCTGAGTTCTACCAAACTGATGAGGGACAGCTAGTGCTCAAGAAGGTTGCTGTGTTATATACCAAGGTGCCCATGCCTTGTGTGCCAGTCATCAATAGGATCCCAGTTCATCTGATCCCACTAAACCCGCCCAGAAGCACATCCCTGACATCAAACACATTATCTTGCTTAAGCTAATGCGTGAATTGGGTGATTACAAGGCAGCCGCAACCCTTGTTGGAGTGAATCCCAAGTTAGCCTCAAGACCTTCAACAAGTTCATTAACATGGGTCACGTCCTTGCTGCAGAGAAATCCATGCACGTTTCTACCATTCTCACCAAGGAGCACAAATAGGCAATCCGCCAGTGGATCACCTGGGACTGTCATCTTGAACTGGCAAATATACAGGCCATGGTTAAATCTACTTTTGGGGGTGAGGCCTCAATTTCTTTTTACTACCATCTGCTGAAGGGGATGCGCTTTTCCTGGAAAAAGCTTGGGGTATCTCTGTACAATTGGAATAGCCTAACTAACATTAAGACCCAGAAAAAATACGCAGATGCGTACACTGCCCTCAAGGCCAAGGGGACAGTCAAATTTTACTATATTGACAAATTGGCATTTGCCTTGTCTATGTGCAATGCATATGGTTATGTCCCCAAAGGCTCCAATGACAGGATGGCTTGGCGTGCTGCAGTCTGCGCCACAGCCTACTTGATGGTGGCTCTCCTTGGTCCAAAGGGGGTTGAGCTGTACCAAATGATACTAGGCTCCCACAATAGCCGGACCTTCCTATCATTTCTCTTATTGGTCCAGGAGCACCTGAGGCTCACAAGCCTGGGCTTCACCAACGTCATTGTGCTGGACAATGTTGGTCTCCTCAAAGTGGCTGAAATTCTTGAAGAATTTCCATCAATTGACACCAGCATTGCTGTGGGCCCCCAGCAATTGGCCACAGCAAATTTGCGTCTTCTCTTCCTCCCTGCCTATTTGCCCTTCCTAAATCCCATTGAGAAAGTCTTTGGGTGGCTCAAGCAAGTTGTCAAGCAAGGAACCCCAACTGGGACCAAAGATCTGTTTAATTTACTGCAGGCTGGGATCCACACCCTCCCAGCTGAGACTGTGGCCAAATTCTATGGTCACACTGATTTGTTCATCCCTGCGTGCCTTGCCAAACAGCCAATCAATTAAAGGCTTAGCTTGTCTAACTTTTTAATATTCTCTAATTTACTATTCAAGATTTATTAATTACCATTTTATATTTAGATGTTTCCAAGCCCGCAATCACATTCAGCAGGACCATCAATGAAGAGAAGTAATTTATTTATAATCATTTTTTATTGTGGCATCTAAGGGTATCCCACACGCTTGATACTGGATTACGCAAACACATTAATATCACTTTTGGCAAATAAATATAAAAATCAAATTAAAAAAGTTAAATGTAAAGTGTACAAATTAGAAGTAGATTTTATTAAAATATATTATTATGCTTTTATTAAGACCTTCTCTGGGATATATTTCTCAAATCTTGTTTACTAAAATAAGACTTTAAAAAATTATTTATAAAAAAATAGACTAGAGTATATAAGATGTTTATTGATATATAGAAAAATTTAGGAGCACCTATAATGGGTTCTTCTGTATGTACCCACCCCGTAATAAAGGTGGCACACAACCTCCACTGCCACACCGTGAATGGTGGATACACCCTTATTGAAATACTCCCTCCTGCTGGTGAAAGGCAGTAGGGTCAGGTGGGAGTGAAGCAGCAGCTTTTCAGGCAGGGCTATAAACCTGTATATCCCAGCCAAGACCAGGGCGTCCTGGATCACATGATCAACCAAGTTGTATCCAGGGGGACCTTATTCCTGTTGAGTGCAAGCCAGGCCTTGTCAATTCCCAGAAGGACCCCGTCCAGGTCCTCTACAGACGTGCCCATCCCAAAGTAGAATAGGGACCCCAGGTAAACAACCAGATGAAGCCTTTGCAGGGCAAAGGCTTCTGTGAACTCACACAGTTTATTAAAAACTGCACTGATCTTCTTCTCATGTTTTGTTTTAACAAAGTTCAGCCAAATTTCTTGCAGGACCCCTGTCTTGTTGGCACTCCTTGCCATCCCAAAGTCCACCAGGAGGATTTTTGTCTTCTTTACAGCTGTTGTATCTGCAACAGCCAGTTTTGCCACTGTGCACCCAAAGTTGTCCAGCAGGTAAGAGAATGTGTGCTCCAAGAGATAGCAGAATAAAGCAGCTGCATGGGCCTGGCCCATCTCTGGTAAATTCTTGAATGAGAGCGTCTCCAGGACGTCCCAAAAAGCTCAATGGAGTTTACACAGTAAACTCCACTGAGGACCACCAGGTCAATGCAGACCAATTGGGCATCCTTGTAGGCAGTAACTGCCCACTTGGATGTCCCCTCAGCATGCTTAAGCTCAGCCGATGCCTCCCACAACATCAGAAAGGACCTGTGGACTCTGTCTTCAAGCTTCTGCAAGACAGAGGGGAAAGATAGAGCTATTTGGCCATGTGAGTGGCAAAATTTGAATAGAAGGTGGGCAGGACAAAAGGAACCAGGAACCAGGACCCAGTGGAGTTCACTGTCAATGTTTTCTAAAAAAGGTAAGTATTTTGGAATTTTTATTAATTATAACTTTTATGTACCTTCACAGCTTTCCTCTTTGCCAGCGGCTTCAGAAGGCTTTGCCATTCTTGGTGCAAGTAATTGTACTGGCAATTCAGTGTCCTCTTTCCTGGCGCGCTTTGCTGGATCAAGATGTACATACATCTCAGGTTTGTCTGTCCAGACAGATGGTGCGGAGAGGGCAAAGGACTTGAATTGCAAGCCCTCAACCACCGTCTTCTGAATGTTGAGTAGGCGCTCAATTGTTTTCTCAGTGGTGTTTGGTATTTTGGTCATAAGGGCCTTTGCAGACACCTTGTCTATTTTTTCCCTTCAAGGACGGCAGACTTCACTCTGGCTTTGACCTTGCAGTCAATTTTGTTGATCTCTGCAATTGCAGAGTCAAGGTCTTTAAGCAGCTTCTCCAATTTTCTCATTGACTTTTTACTAACGTTTTCATGTGTTTTTGTAGCTTTAACCTCAATAAAATCTGTATTATTCTGATACTGTTGCTCCTTTGTTTATTCCTGTTTGTTTTCCCATTTGCTACACTATCCTTTATTTTTACCCATTGTGTATATGTTTTCTAATCATCTCAATATGTGTTGTTTGCTTTGTGTTGACATTGCTTCCATAATTGCCATATTATTTTTGGCGCTTTGCACAGCCCCTTGTGAAAATATTAACAACAATTTGGTGATCAGCTAAATTTGAATTAGAAAATTATAGGTTAACTGTTTTTAGATAAAGTTGTTACTGATCTGAATTCAAAACCTTAATGATAAACTGTAAGCCAATCAGGAGTTGAATGACCCTTTATGTCACAACAATCACTTTATCACTTGGTTCCTGATTGGCTTACAGTTTATCATTAAGGTTTTGAATTCAGATCAGTAACAACTTTATCTAAAAACAGTTAACACATAATTTTCTAATTCAAATTTAGTTGATCACTAAATTGTTGTTAATATTTTCACAGGGGGCTGTGTCTGGGTACTAAAAATAACTATGTTCTGGATCTAGATACATGGCATAGTAAATATATGATTTTATAGAAATAAGCTGAGAATAAAGAATAAAACCAACTATAAACAAAGAGAACATGAACAATTGAAATTCAAAATAAAGATAATATAAATAGAAAATGTTTGGCAACAGGGGGTTTATTGGGGTGAGGAAGAGTGATGCCTAGGAGGCAGAATGGCGCAGGAAGGAAGAAGTAGAGGAAGTTCTGGTCTGGGGGGTCTGGTATTGGGTGGGCTGAGCTTGTGGGTGAGGGGTGTTAGTGGCGGGGGTGGAGGTAGGAGGATTTTGTGTGATGGCTGCCATATAACGCTTGTCGTATTCCTCATTGGACATTGGCTAGATGGGCTGATAGGTGGCAGTGGCCCAAGGTGGAAGGTGCTTATCCTTACGTGATTGGTTGCCCATGTTCACATGAAAAACCATTTGCGCAAATAAGTCAGCCACCATCTGGCGGCCAAAGAGAAAATTGTGGTTAAGGACCCCAAGATAGAGGTCGTTGAAAGCCTGAGGGCAGTGCTCCTGTAGTGTGGATCCAATATTAAAGAAGACAACATCAGCCAGATAGATGTCTGCATAGCTAGCTGGGTACACAGAGGCCTGGTGCCCACGTTGCTTGATGGTCTCAAGGGCGGTGGAGCTACCCTCCATCTAGTGGCTCAAGAAAACCCAATGCTTTGAATTTGAGCCATCCCAGGAGTTAAGTAATCCACTTAGGATGTGGCTGTACTTGTAGCCATTGGTGAAATCTGGGTTTGTCCAATAGTATACAAACCACTTAGCTGAAACAGCCAGGAATGCACCAATGAATGTCCCCTTATTGACCTTCTTCCTCCCTTTTTGGGTGGTGATTCTTCCTTGTGTGCCAAAATTGTCAAAAGCTATGGATAGCTTATAGTAAGAGATGAAAATGATGTCATCTAAAAACTTGTCAGCCATTGGACCAGGGTTGCCTCAATGTCAATATCATATGGGAATCCTTAGCGCCATCACATTGGTCACTGGCAATATTGGTAAGAACCTGTATGGAAGCCACCTTTCCGTGCATCCAGAGCTGCACCATGGGCTCAGAGACCCATATATTATGGTGCACAAGCTGTTTGCAAACCTGGGTTAGGGGAAGCTTGGGATCCCGCTGGAGGAGGTCAAGCATTATTGGGTATGTCTCATTGATTTGGGACTTGGGGGCCTTCTTTGGCTTCTTGGCTATCACAATAAGATTTCTCTTATTCATTAAGTTATTGAATTCCTGCATTATTGTGGCTCAGGTGAATTGCAACTGGGCGGCAATCTGGTCTCATGTCAGACCCTGTGTTGCAGATCCTGAATGGATTAGACATAAAGTTGTCCACCTAGGGATTAAGAAACGGAACAATCACGTGATTGCACTATTGCATCCTGATTTTACTAGTGATAAAGACGTTTAAAACGCCTCTAAAACGGGTGTTTGATTTGCCTTTTGAATGGGCATAAGGCACGGGCTTTACTTCCAGGATTATAAATAGAACAATGAAGTTATTTATATCTACCTCCTTAAGGAAAGCTGTGTGGAAACAGTTGTTCTCTTGCGCGGGGCTTTCAGCTGTGCCAATCCACTCTCCTCCATTAGGGAAGTCTTTCTGTCTGTGCCTCCCTGCCCCTGGTGGCAATTCTCCTGCCTCACACTATATAAGTGTGATACTATCATAATAAACACCAGTTTTGTCTTATTATCTTCTTATATTCTTATATTCTTCTGTCCTTACCCAGGCTTTCACTATACCACAACAGGTATAGTATTAAGATAAAGAAGTAGTAGACTAACTATTTGTAAAATTCAGCACCCAGGCAGCATATTTTATGACACCCTGTAGGTTTAGTGCCACAATTTCCTGGAGAATTTGGGCGGTGATGATTTGTTGTTTGGGGTGCTGGGCCTCAGGAGCTGAAGCTTGATTGGCTGTAGGGGGCAGGTTGGCTAGCAGCAGGAAGTTGTTCCAAATCAAGGTTGTCATCCTGATTGGTTGGTTGACGGGCAGCTTGTGTGGGGGTGGATACGGGAGCAGGGGCAGAGCTAGACGCTAAGTGACTCTCAAACAAGTCAAAGCCATATGAGTTAGGGGTCAGGTATAAGTCAGCTTCCTTGTTACCCACCTGAAAGGCTTGGGTATAAACGGGTGCCTCCACGCCCTGAGCCTTGCCTCCATTGAAGCTGGCTTGGCTGCTGGAGCCGTTGAAGATGTTGCTAGTAAAAACCATTGTAAAAAAACCTAGGTAAAATCACTAAAAGTAAATTTTTTAAAATGTAATGGTTTATTTTTATTTTAATCTTGAGTCCACATTTGGAAGGTTCTCAAAACCATTTCATACAAATCAGGAGCCATGAAAATGAATAAAATGCCTCTGTTCCTAAATTGGATAGCTGTTGATTGGCTGTTAAATTGATAGTTTTCTATTTTAGGCTGCTCATACTACACATCTTGTGTGAGTTCATTTTGTTTCGTCCTTGTGGAATCTCGCTTCTAGATTACTCAAATTTTTTTTCATTTTAGTCCTTCTGTCGGTGCCTCATATGAATCCTGATTGAATTATAATATACTCTGGAACAGCATCTAGCCATTTCACTTGTTGCGCCAGTTCACTTCGTTTGTGGTTTGAACTACACCACTTGATGTTTGATATAATTTCGTATAATGGGCTAATGAAATTTCATTTTTTGTTTGCCAGTTCATTTATTAACTAAATTTTTTTAAATTGATTGAATCCTGAATCTCACGCGACTTGGATTTTGTTCAAATCTGAAATCATTTCTGTTTAAATCTGAAGTATTTTTGGTTGTCGCCATAGCTTTTAAAACTACTGTACGTTGGCAGGCAAGTCTGGAAACTCGGTTGCAACAATTCAATGAGTTTAGAGTATTATATAGTATCATGGGAAGCCACAAACTGTCCATGTACATTGTGGGGCCTGTCCGGGTAATATTCCATTTAGGATCTGAAACGGTTGATCCCATTACAGCATGGATGTCTGATACGGGTGCCACCGATCATCAGGGTGTCTCTTGGGGAGT
Organism: Entomophthora muscae; assembly: GCA_014839935.2. NCBI lineage: Eukaryota > Fungi > Entomophthoromycota > Entomophthoromycetes > Entomophthorales > Entomophthoraceae > Entomophthora > Entomophthora muscae. Next base: position 7,301 of record QTSX02000210.1, on the reverse strand, counting down.
GGTTCTCCTGAGAGGGAGCAATCGTAGATGCTGCGACGCTAGCAGGGATGATTGTAGAGACCCTGGTACTGTGGCCAAGCTTATGATTCTGGAGGGAGGGTGGGAGCTTTCAGTAGTGGTGTTTCGAATAGGGATGCTTCAGCTCAGCCCTGGCTAGCTTCTGGCTGCTGTAGCTAAAACGGAATTGTAATATATTTGAACATTTTAGAATAAATGTTTGATAGGAGCGACTAGAGCCAGAAACTGGCCGTGGCTGCCTGGGCTTGGCCGAAGCAGCCCTAGTTTCGAATAACCTGGGGCATCGGTTGTTGGTCTCCTCCCTGGGGTTAACCCAACTGGTGGGGGATGGATGCCGGTTATCGGTCAAGCATTGGGTGTATCCCCTGTGATGATCTGGCAAGCGCTGCGCTGGCTGTGGGTGCTGATGGCTATCGTGGCTCAAGCTCGGGTGAGTTGCAGGTTGGCCGGATGCATTGCTGGGAAGATCTACGCTGGCTTTTAACCTGGTGAGATAAACGAGACCAACTCAGTCTGAAACCAAAGTTAGGTTGGATCAAGATGTATTGTAATTTGGTATAAATTCCTTGTTTTTCAGTTTTGTTTCTGGGCTGAGTTGATTCTGGGTATTTCAAAGGTTATAAAGCTACTGTATCTTATGGGGCTATAGGTCGGAGTGGCTTACCCTCTTTATTTATAACTGTTTGACTGGGATTGCATCCAAGTGGATGTAGGTGCTGGAGGGACGTCTGTCAAAATCAAACTTGACGGTTCATTTATTTAGAAGTGTTTACGGGGGATTAAGTACTTTGGTGATGGGATGGGTACTACGGATCGATTGGGGTGGAGATGATTAACCTTGAGCTGAAATACACTGATTGGTAAACTGGGCTAACAAATGATAAAAATACTTTCGGGTAGCAAGCTGGTATTTTGGATTGAACTAGACCAGCTTAGGGACGTCTCTAAAGCTTCGGGAAACGCTGGCTACGGAGTCCTAGAGGGGGTGTCAGATAGGAAGCTAGTAGGGACTTACCACAATAACGGCGTCGATGCCCATGGCCTTTTGGCGTTGTGCAATGTGGACCTGGTTATTTACTTTGCCGTAGGTGAAACATGCCAAGCCAGCATCGCGTATCAGCGACATGAGACGCGGGGCGTTCACAAGAGGGTCGGCTAAGACCACTAGGCCAGTAAGGTTGTGTGCGGAAGCGAACCGAGTGGCGGCGCGCAGAGAGTTGCAGCGATAGTCAGCCATGGTGGAATAACCGCAGTCAGACAGAAAAAATACCGGGATGCGAGCCTGCTTGAGGGAGAGTAGCAAGCAGATCTCGGGGTTGAAAGAGGAAAACATGAGAGGTCGGTTCAAGTCATGATCACCAACCACTTGTAGAATCGAGTCGACAAAGGAGTTGATCTCCAACTCGGAGCCACTAAAGCCTGCCGCCTCAGCTTCATCAACCATGGGGTATTTGAACTCAATGTTAAAGCCAACATGGCGGGGAACGTCGCGGAACGTCTCGGCAAGAGTAACAAACGGTGACTGGATAGTCTCGGGATTGTTGCCTTTGACGCGCAGAAGCATGCGGTTCTGCTGATTTCGGTCAACAGGTCGCATGTCGACACTGTTGGAGCGTCGACGCTCAAGGCTGGGGCTAACTTTGGGTAAAGTGTCGACTTTGTGAACTTTGGAATAGATCTGAAGGAATTGCTGGTGTGTCAAAGCATGCATAGGGATGTCATAGTCTGACTCGGTAACGGTGAAGTCATGATAGATCACAGGCACACCGTCGCGCGTCACCTGGACATCAAACTCGACATATTCGGCACCCAAGGATGCTGCAGTGATAAAAGATAAAACGGTGTTTTCCCCTACTTGCAGTGATGAAGCGCCAGCAACACGGGTATTGGCCCCCATGCCGCGGTGACCAATGACACGCGTTGATGTAGCAGATACACCATGAGACACTGGTGTTTGTAAGTGAGGATGTGGGAATGGTGTGGCTAGGATACACTCTACATTGACATGCCCAACTGCCTCCATGCTCGGGGCTCGCAGAAGGGCGACACACTGGCTTGAATGGGTGGGACGAGCCGTATCCATACGCCATGACCCACGCGCGAGTAGCTCGCCACCGAATACGACACTGGAAACGATATCAAAGTTCATCACCACGGGAGAGCCAGGCACTGCATAAACTACGATAGGCTGGATTCTTCTTGCCGGCAAATCAACCTGCGCTAAAGGCTCCGGGGAATGTCCAGACGAAACTATCAACCTCAAATTATGCAACTCTGTGAATAAATCGGCCTCGGGCAGAAACTCAACGGGGTTCAACGGACTGCGACAATCATTAGTGCCTAATGTCACTACCAACGCACATTTGTCAACCAAAGAGGTAAGCTTGCGAGGTGATCGCGGTAAGCTGGGATGACGTGTCAATTCAGATTCATCTTCAACTTTCAACGTTTCCCCCATGACTATGAAGCCATTGGATATAGCGTACTCGTATGCGCGCCAACCACGCTTATCTTCAACGCTAGGATTTGCGCCAGCCGCTAGCAATTGGCTGCAAATGGTATTGTACCCCTCAGTCGCTACAAGCATTAAAGCAGTGTGCCCGTAGTCATATTCCTTTAAATTCGCCAAAAGAGCAGCGTCGGATCCTGCTCCATCTAACAGTTCCCGCACGCAATCTTCGAACCCATTGCGTGCAGCTGTGTGGAGTGCGGTCTCGCCGGTCTCGTTCACATCAAACGCGTTGGCACCTGACTGCATTAAAAGCTTGATCAGAGCAGGGTAGCCCAACGAGGCAGCAAGGCTCAGGGGTGATTGGATAAACTGATCTGAAGTTGTCAGCGTAACATTGATGCAGTTGGGGAATAACTTGATGATGGCGGCAAGCACTTCGGAATGGCCTCGGAGAATCGCATAAAACAAGGGACTACATCCTTCAAGATCATACCACAGCTCCGAGATCTGAACCATTCCTTCCTTCTCTCCAAATATGGCCATGGCCGTGTATAGGTTGGGAAAGTTATTGATTGCAGCATAGTGAATTGGTCGCCGTCCGAACACATCGATATCCATAACTTTGACTTTTAAGCTTGGACAAACCCGCTTGAATGTCTGGATAATGATTTCAAATACTTGTTCGGAATCCTCTCCGGTCAGATGAGCATTCTCGTTCAAATAGTTGGTAGTACCAGAGGTTGTCAAGTCGAAGCGTAGGGGAGAATAGCTCGAATTGAGAAAACTGCTGTTTAACAGCTGTTTGAATCCTGGGTAAGCAGGGACTGAGGGTTGAGGGTCAGAACATCCGAACAGAGCAATTTTGTGGAAAATTGATCGTTCATCGACATCTCGGATCTCTAAAAGCCAAAGATGACTCTCAAGTAAAACTGTGATGCATCTTGGAGCTCGGTAAAAGCAGGCCAATTCGAATATAATTTCCACTACCTATCAGGGCATTAGCAGCGCTCGATTAAGCTTAACCTTTTTGTGAAAAATAGAATCTTCGCTACTTGAGCCAACCATTGCTTTCAGAAACGGGGTTAAATTTTCCACCCTATCACAGGTTAGGATATCTATCAAGACAATGTGTTTTTCTAACAGGACTTCGCCGTAAGCAGCATATTCCTCTGAGCTCGGGTCAAAGAATCGCAAAGTTTTCTGGAGGTCTTGTTGAATGGAATCTGACAAGTCGATCACTTGCTGACACTGCGCTTGAAAGGTTGTTGAAAATAGCTTGGGGAATTCAAAGGCCTGGAAAGCTTTAGCTGTTAACCTTGGGTTCAAGTCCTACCTTTTTTTCGAGATAAGCAGTTTTGGACTCACATTCCAGAAGTTTATCTGCCCTAAAGGAAGAAATAAGTTGAATGTCTGAGATCGACAAACTTTAAAAAGGAGGTTACTTTTTAGCTATCTTGATAGCACCTCGGTGATTCATCTCTTTAAACTGGATGAGTTGAAAAAATTGGTACTTGATAGCAAGAAGTGCCGAAAGAAGCGATTTCTGAAGATGGACCAGATGTGCGATTTTGACATGCGAGGAGTACTCTTCAGTGTTTGGAATAAAATCAGCCCCGCCAAAAACATTTAAACTGTTTGCTTTTGACCCAATGGTATTTTTTCCAAGCGCCTCCTCGATCTCAGTTGGCTCGTTAAGCTTAATAGGTACAAACGGAGCTGGACTGAAGGTTTGATAAAGGTAGTTTTGACGATGCCGAGAAATCCTTGAAACTCGGTTTAAAGCCTCAGAAGCCTTGGAGCTGATAAATTTTTCGATCTTGGCTAGCTCTTGGTCTAACTTTTCCTGAAAAACTGCATGGGTAGTTAGTAAAATTGGTTTAAGAGCAAAATAGGTGTATCGCATGGGATTAAATAGTAACAAGCCAAAAGGAAACGCTTGGAAATGCCAAATTCAAAGGATCTTGGAATAAGCAAATTACTTTCTAGCCCACTCTTTCCGGACCCATTGACTGTTCTAGCAGCAGGGATGGCGTCAGAACTCTTATTAGCCCTAAGCCTCTTGAGCAATACTTTCAGCTGCTTATATCCAAGGTAATATCGCGACCATTCTGGAACTTGGTTTTTTGATAAGGCTTTTCCGAATTTCATACTCTTCTCTGAAGAAACCCACGCAAGCTCGCCAACAAGCAGATATGTTCCAACTCCTTCACGGCAAAACACTAAGGCTTTAAAATCAATGCCAGGCCGTCCCAAATACTGCTTGAATCAATACTACACAACCCAATCAATCAGATAAGATCCTGGGTTCATCGTTTTATCCAATCATAGTTTAATAATTGATCACGAGGACCTACGACATAAATAAATCTGTAGTGGTTGCGATAGACTCAGTTATTCCTGCTACATAGACAAAGTTCACGAGTTTACCCCTAACTTCTGGGACGGCTAAAAGCTTTTCCTTCCATGCGACCCCTTACTAGCCACAAGTAGTTCACAAGCTAACAACTAGAAGTTGAGATCAAATTTTGCTATTGCATACTCTTATCATGTGATCTCAAATTAGAATAAATAGCTATTCTTATCCTACAAGGCAATTGGCCGTAGCACCATTGGCTGCCTTTGATGCAACCATTTTACCAGAATGTAATATAAATAAAGCCATAAGGAGCTTATTGAAGATGCCGATAACGAATTACATCCTGATTCGAATATTTCCATCCTGTTATACAAATATTTCACTTGGCTTATAACCCTTACTTGAATAAACAACCCTTTTGTAGCTATTGACGTTAGTTACGTCATTGGGTCGCTGAAGCTTTCCAAGTTATCCACAGTACTTGACGCATTCGAATCCATACTCCTTGGCCCATTTATATCCAAAAATCGAACCCTTGATTTATCAGATCCAGCTAATCTGGGGAGGTCACAACTTTTCAATCTAAATTTAGATTTAAGCTGGTTGTTTTAACTCAACAGGCTACAGCCTTCCCAACTCATGCTAGACTTCACAATACCGTCTAGCTAATCCAAGCCAGGCTAACTGTACATAATCTTTATTGGACCGAGGAAAATTTACACGGACTTATTTATGCATACCCCTGCTGCTTGCTATCAAAAGTTGCTGGATTTCTGCCTTCCGCCAATTATCCGAACTTATCCACCCTCTTAAAAGTGGTTCAGGAAACATTAACTTTCTTACATCTTGCTTTCACGTACAGTCATATATCAATATTCTCCAACTTATTTATAAGTTAGTTCATACTAGTTCAGCCTTTCAAAGCTCTTATTCGACTCTACATCAGCTTAAATATCCTTGACCTGATGGGCCCTTTCTCAAGTCATAGTTAATGCTGGTTTGAATACACCTTATTAATGTTGTAAGGCAGCCCTCCTTAAGGCTGCTCTAGCCAAGTTCTGACGAGCTTCTGGCTTGGGACAACTGTTTCAAGGAATCACCTTGAAATAGTTAACCCTTGGAGGCTACACCATTTCGGCTGAGCGGCCCAGAGCCAGAAGCTAGCTGGGGCTGGGCAGGGCATTCTTGGATTGGATGGCGACCATGTCGTGTAAGTGGGTCTTCTATTCCTTGTGGTTGGGTCAACAGGACGGTTCTTTGGAGTATAGTAGGCTTGCTTAAACACTTGAGTATGTTGAAGACCTAATACACAATTAGTTACTGATAAATAGCAGTAAGTCTTTACCTTCTCTCTGGAGGTAACAACTAAGGTAGCTAACAATCAAGTAATGTAAATCTGTGTGTCTTTATTGTGAGATAAGGGAAGAGTTATATAGATGAGATGAAGCAAGGTGATAATTATTGCGCAGTCAGCACAGGTACTTTGGATGCAGAATCATAAGAATTAGGTTGTCAGTGCAAGCACAAGTATGCATATTCACTGCAAAGTTATTTAGGTACAGGTAGAAAGCACCTTCCATATTAGCTAGGATGTGCAGCTATATGTTTAGCTTCATACATGTCTTGATGCAGCCTAATCTATGATATGCAGTTCCATGCATCCTAAAGTATTAACAGAGCCTGTATCCTTAATTAGCTCTGTGTGTAAGAAAAGGAAGCATGGACTGGAATAGTTTAAATCATGATGTCAGTACAAGTACATGTGTACACCTTGCTTTGTACTAGAGGTGATGTCATGCCAAAGCTGTGTCATTTCTGTTATCCTTTTGAATTCAATTTTGTCTTGCAACAGACCATAATAAGGATACATGGGCACATTAACAATCAGCCCACAGAAAAAACTGTTGATGATAATCTGGACCTGGCTCCATGTGCTAACTTACTGTGCTACAGCTATTACTATTGTGAAGGCTTGTTGGCCAGAGATTGTGGAAAGCTTAACTTATTAAGCAGTTACAAACAAACCAATGAGATTGTTCCAATTGTCCTCATAGCAAATGAGTTATCAATCAGATAAATATACTCACAAGTGACTGGCCATGACATCACATACAAGGATAAGTTACTCCCAGGCACCAGTAGTACTGGAATAAATCCCCAGACACCACCAACCCTCAAATTATGTGCCAAGGCACCAGCACAATTCATTCCAAGTGCCAAGGTGCTGCTACATTTAATATCAAGTACCAGGGCCCAGGTTTGGGAAAAATAACCCTGAGGTGCCAGAATTGATCCGGCTTATAATTTGACTCTCACTTCAACTTGAAGTTTGGATGAAGAAGTTTACATCTATACAAAAAGGGGGCCACAGGCTGGTGCGCTAGCAGAGGACGCCCTTGTGCTAGGTGCCACAGTATTATGGATTGTAGCTTAATACAGAAAGCACCCCCTCCGCCAGAGTAGCAAAAATACTAC